>JACXGM010000282.1:32578-64076 GCA_016801145.1 Umbra pygmaea
TCCTAAATCAACACCAAACTGTTTATTAACTACAACTCAGCATTCAACACCGTAATCCCCTCCTAAATCAACACCAAACTGGGGGTCACTAGACAAGAAGATCTATCAGGTCGCCTACAAGTGGTCAACATGGGCAACAACACCTCCGACTCACTGACCTTGACGGGGCACAACAGGGTTCATAATCTGTACATGACTGCACGCTACAACTCCATCGTCAAGTTTGTCAACGAACACTATGGTGGTAGGCGTGATCAACGAGTAGAATATCCACAGGGAATAGGTCAATGACGGCATCATGGTGCCGAGCCAACAACCTCACCCTGAGTGTCAGCCAAACCAAGGAGCTGATTGTGGATAACAGGAAGTGGAGAAGAGCACATGACCCACAATTTCAAGTTCCTCAGGATCCACATCAATACATACCACAGGAACCAACCCAACGATCTAGGAGCTCTACTTCACATGTTGCCGGAACAAGACCCAGGGTATCATCAAAGACCACAGTCACCCAAACTACAAAATGCTGTAAGTGGTACCGGAGCATCAACACTAACACCAATAGACTGAAGGACATACTAAATTGCTGAACTGGCACAAATCCTTGTGTAGATAGTGAATTATTTTGCTGCTCTGCTGCTAACCCTAACATTCCTGTGTATACACTATTTATTTTTCATTGCTGCTAATTCTGTACATCAGCCTTTCTGCTCTGAGTTCATTTTACCGTGGCGCTGTGCCACAGCAAAATAATTGCCGCAATTCCAAGAAAAATAAAGAAAAACAAACATTCAGACATTAACATTTTGTTTGACACATGAATTTCATTTGCTTGTCACTTGGAAAATCTGTCTGGTTATGACGCTGTTCTTAAAATTATTCAGCTCATTGTGGCGAAATGTGCGTGAGAAAGCACACTATCCTTGTTCAATCTGGTCGTGGATAGAAGAGATGCAGCTCATGTAAAAGTCACATCGCACTTCTGAGTCAGATCAAGCTTTTCACCCAGGCTAGGATTTGCAGTTTGTGTGGGCCAAAAACAAAATGTGATTATTGTAATACATATACCGGTAGGCAGGCATAATTTGTATTTGCTCCCATGACCGTTTAACACTGTCAGGGTTGCAAATGAAAGAATACGATAAAATTGTTATACCCGATCAGCATTAAGCAAAAAATATTGGTTTAATGGAATACACAATTGTAATTGAAGTCAGTGATATCGAGCCTGTGACATTTATAAATACACGGGTGGCATTTTTTCCCAGCTTTCCTTCCTTTGTCTGGATAATATTTTTTATGCTCTTCATATTTTTCAAAAATTGTCATTTAGGCTACTATACTTGAGAGAAATATGCGGCTCTCGTAGACTTGTCCGTGTCTGCGATTGGTCCGGTGGTGCACACACCGCCCCTTTTATGTGAACTCGCTCGTCACTAGATTAGGAAATCCAGGTTGGATTTAACGAATTGATAACCACCATCGTGACATCTCTTATCTAGATCGCAATTGTTAGGTTCAGTGAAGCCAGGTAGTGAAAAGAAATCCAGGGCATGCTGAACTTGCTTTGTAGTATAGGCCCCTGGAAAATGTATGTTCAGGGAACACTTAATTTGTAAGGCCATCTTTTTGAAATACTACTCAGGACAAAGGATGCATGTAAATACAATTTATAAACACGGCTACAGAACAAGGAAAAAACATACATTTGTGGTTGGATCCGTGTTTGGGCTGGCATCAGCTATGGTTCCCAGGTAAACAATGTTGCGGTGTAAGATCTGTTGATATCTAGGGAGAAAACAACATCTATTAGATTAATGTTAGAAATTCATGTAATATATAACTATGAAGGAGAACAACAAGGTCAAATTAACACTGATCTTCAAAACATTATCACTAGGATCTTTCCCCGACTTCAGAGTTAATAATAATAATAATAAGAAATTTAAACTTCTATAGTACTTTTCATTACAGAAAGAATCTCAATATGCTTGAAAAAACATTACAAATCTGGACTATAATCTTTGTCAGAGTTTAAGGTTTTACATTGTTAAAACCCCCAGAAGACAGTAGAGGGCAGCACAAGGCCTGAGCAGTGTGACGATGGATGTGGTCAATGAGGGATATTCCCAGGTCCTCCAGAGGCAGGCAACAGATTTCACTCTCAGCTGAAGGTATCTCACTGATGCCTTGCCAACCCGGCAATCTGACTCTGCAACAGCCAATGTGAGAAGGGCCCCTTCGAGGGTCAACCCCAGTTCTAAACCCCAACTATACTTCCGGGATTACAGGCACCCGATCTGAACACAAGGAGTCGCTGGAGAGTGATTTGGCAGGATAGATAATCTGAGTTATCTAGCCCAAATCACTGGCAGCAGTATGCCAATTTTAAGCTGCCAGGGCAAGTCAGAGAACCCATCGTCAGGCGATTTAGCCCACTATGCCACGCGGACCCCAGCCCTATCCCACCTTGACAAAAAGGATATCTACAGTGGGCTCCAAAATTAGCCTGCGAGGGAGCAGGTTAGTTCAGCTGTATGAGTTACCTAGGTTACTGAGCTGGGACTTCTATTAGCTACAGTGATGTAACGGAACTCTTGCTTAATTTAGCGAGGCTCATCGATATAGGCCTGGATTTTTATCTGCCTTGATGGAACACGCCCCAGGGTTCAACAGTAAAGAGCACTGTTTCCACCATTCCATTGCAAGGCTCCAATCTGGACAGCAAGCACGTACAGTGGGCTCCAAAATTACTGGCAGCCCTGACTGGCAATGCACAAACAATACTGTAAACCATAAGCAATACAATTATAGAGAAACTCAAAATACCAATTTGAGAAACAATGTAGTCTTTTAAAGTTGCAATAAAACCAAACAAAATTATACCATTATTTAACACAAAATAAATTTAACCAAAAGCAAGGTTTCATAATTATTGGCACTCCTTTTTCAGTACTTAGTGCAACCACCTCTGGCAAGGATAACAGCATGGAGTCTCTTCCTGTAATAATTGACAACGTTAAGGAACACATTGGGTTTGCACTTATCAACTGTCCTCTTCAACTCAGCCCACAGGTTTCAATTGGATTGAGGTTCGGCGACTGAGATGGCCATGGCAGAACATTGAGTTTATGGTCACGGAACCATTTCTGTGTGGATCTTGAGGTATGTTTTGGGTCATTGTCTTGTTTGAAAGTCCACCTATGGCCAAGTCCCAGCCTTCTGGCAGAAGCAACCAGATTGTCAGCCAAAATTGCCTGATACTTGGTGGAATTCATTATGCCATCAACCTTGACCAGTGCCGTTGGACCTCAGGATTAAATGGATGGCAATTAATATAAAATTCCCAGGCAGAGCAATTGTTTCCCCAGATTCTTCCCAAAGTTCTCAGCTATCTTGAAATCAGTTTATCTTAAAGGCAGTGATTTCCTAGCCCCATCAGAAATTATCAGAGTGGAAGAATGTTTGTCTGGAAGGTACTTTTCCAGTTTTTTTCTGCATGACAATATAATGAGGGACCTACCAGACTTTTTCCAATAGAAACAGTTTGGCAACAGCTTTCAACAAAATGAATATACCCCGACCCTATGGGGGACTGGGTGTTGATTCATGAAGTACTTACTGCACACATTCTACTGCTCTTCCTTTTTGCATGTACTCCATTATGCATCTCACCAGTTGGTCATTTTCATCCAGCAACTGAAAGTTGTAAAATATATAAATTATCACAGATAGCTTGTTTACCTAAGGCATATTTAAACTCCAGAAACAGAATAAATACATCTTCTGCTATTTCAGGCTTTAATCATTTGTTTTAGCTCAATCCTTAATGCTTGATAAAACAAACACCCTAAATGATTAATTACAATTTTAGTTGAAAAAATAACCCTCCTCGGCAGGTTTGGCTGATTCCCATCTCACTCAATAAGAAAGTACATGTCTTTCAATATACTATATAGCCAAAAGTATGTGGACACCCCTACTAATAGTTAAGGGGGGATAATGGTCTGTAGCTGTTCAGGGTTTCAGTTCCAGTGAAAGGTCATCTTAATGCTACAGGATACAAAGATATTTTTGACAATTGGGAGCTTCCAACTTTGTGGCAACAGTTTGGTGAATGTCCTTTCCTGTTCCAGCATGACTGTGCCCCTGTACACTAATAAAGTTTGGTGCGGAGGAACTCAAGTGGCCCGCACAGAGTCCTGACCTCAACCCTGTCGAACACCTTTGGAAGGACTTGGAATGGCAATTGCAAGCCAGGACTTCTCATCCAACATCAGTGTCTGGGAGGCAACGCCATATTAATGCCTGTGGTTTTGGGATGGGACGTTCCATAAGGATGTGTTGGGCAGACTATACATTTGTATAGTCTCTACATGCTTCATGATCTTTTTTCAGCCAATAAATAAGGTTGAGATTGCAGATGCTAGACCTAACACATGGAGGCAATAGCGTGCAACGAGAGAATGCAGGCGCTTTTCCAAGTCTGGTGGCTTATCTGGAGTGCCCAAACGCAGAGAGATAGTTTGCTCTAAGTTATGACACCGACATTGCACAAAGATGTAACGTTAGTTAGTCTTAGGGGAACGGTTTTGATAATGCAGTCTGCTAAATCCATTTAACTGTACTGTTCAATTTCACCGTGTCGTTCAATTAGATTAACGCCAACCAAAAAGCAACAACTGAAAAACGTTGCACATAATGTCCGCACCCATGTCCGAGGGATGGATTTAATTAATTAGAACACGTCTTTAATTTGAAACCTGCACATGTAACTTTTTTCCCACAAAAAATATAAAACTATTTTTATGACTTGTAAACGTTAGGAATTATCATATTGGATCCAGAAATCTAAAAACATCAACTTAAACAATAAAAAATATAGAAAAATAATAGAATAGCACAATTTCACAATATCTAACTAAACACTAATGCATATTATAGACAAAATAATGTGTGTAATTGGGTATATTGTCCGTGTATTATTCCTGTGCTCAGTAAAATATACAATATACAGTATACAATATATATACAGTATACAATATATATATATATATTATATATATATATATATATAATATACATATACAGTACATATACACACACCTACGTAAAATTCGGGCCGACAGGACAAATGAATGCAACGTTACATAGCGCAGATTTGAATAGTATTAGTGTAAGTCCAGCTTTACGTTTTAGCAGAAACACTACTACGTGGTTATAGAAATTAGCTACGGTAGCTAAGTGCTAAGTTAACACATGCCTTTGCTAGATACCAAGAATGTTGCTAATGCTATGCTACTTACTCTTTGAATGGTTTCTTGGTTGATCTGAGCTTTTCCTCTTTGCCTTTTTGGTACAAAAGCTACAGACATTTTAGGGCTGACTTCACACCAGGTAGATAGCTAATAATATGGTCAGATGACCACCATCCTCCTGACTGACCAAACTACAAACCACCTTGCCGAACAGTGTTGACGTAAATTGTTTTTCTGCTAGTAACGACACCAAAGATGACGTCATAGGCTTTGTATAATGAGAGAATCTTCAAAATAAAAGCCAGAAGGTCAATGCATATCAAATTGTATTTGCTTAATTAGGATAGTAAACTCTATGCAGGTTTTATGATGTTTGACGCATCTACAAAGAGTGAGTTATGGGGGAAAATAAAATGTATTTGAAATAAGGTTTTAAGAACAACGTGTTCACTTGACGGAGCACCTTGCCATAAGGCAAAACTGTGGCTCTGGGAACAAAACAGAAATTTTGGGTCCATGGCCAGGAAACTCCCCAGAAATTATTCCCGTTGAGAATTTGTGGTTGTTCCTCAAGAGGCAGGTGGACAAACAAAAACTCACAAATTCTGACATACCTTAAGCATTGATCATGCAAGAATGGGCTGCCATGATGCCATTAGTCAGGATGTGGTCCAGAAGTTAATTGACAGCATGTAGGCGTATTGCAGAGGTCTTGAAATCAACGATGCAACACTGCAAATATTGACTTAATGTAATTGTCAATAAAAGCCTTTGACACTTATGGAATGCTTGTAATTATACTTCAAAAAAGATCTAAGAACACTGAAGCAGCAAACATTGTGGAGATCAATACTTGTCATTCTCAAAATGTTTAACCATGGCTGTAGTCTAATTCCTTTGGGGACTATCGGTACATGTGGTATAGCCAGCACGACAAAAACATGGAACAAACACCTCTCTCCTATTGAACTCAGTATATAAGATGAGATTGCATATGCACACGGCTCTATATCAAAAAAATATTCAAACTGCCATGAGACATTAGTCGGGTCATGCACAGGTTGATTACATTTACCAAATAGACAGATTTCCTGCCTTTAGCTTCAACACTTCTCCCTTCACTCAGGCTGCTTCTGTGCACTTACAAATCTTCTCCTCTCACCTTTGATGTGGCAGGGATCATTTCATAGGTCAGTCAACCCTACACCTGGAATTCTATTGGTTGGTGAATTTTGATAGGGTTGTAACACAACAAAATCCAAGAGCACAGGAGTAATCCAAGAGGAGAAGATTCGCAAGCGCACAGAAGCAGCCTCAGTGCGAGGTGAAGTTTTGAAGCTGAGAGCAGGAAATCTGTCCAAGCAACAATATAAAGTTGGAGCAGAAGCACAGCAAATCTAAGCGCAAGCAGGGGCTATTTGAGTGTGAGAGCAAGATTTTTAGGGAAATTATTACAAAATCTGAATGTAATATTAATTAGTAAAACTTATAATATATATTAATATATTAAAATATTAAATTATTTTGGTATTGCACTTTACATTACAGTAATCCCAAAGTGTTACAGAACATATAATAATGCAATAAAAAAGTCAATAATTAACTATAAAATACATATGTTTTTAGGTTTTGTTTAAAAACAACTGTCGTCTGTGAGGCCCTTAGGTGGTCAGGGAGACTGTTCAAAAGGCCCTATCCACCATTCTACAGAGCTTGGATCTAGGGGCTTGGAGGGTGTTAGTGGTTGCAGACCAGAGGGTCCGTGAGGAGGTCTGGGGGGTGAGGACTTCCTGTAGGTAAAGGGGTGCATGTCCGTGAAGGCAGTGGTGGGTGAGGAGGGAGACCTTATATTCAATTCTGAGTGAAACAGGGAGCCAGTGAAGAGATTTCAGGATGGGGGTGATGTGATCATGCTTACGCACCCTCATCAGGATCCTGGCAGCGCTGTTCTGGATGTATTGAAGTCTCTGGATGTTCTTGCCAGAGATCCTGATGAGGAGTGCATTACAGTAGTCCAGCTGGAGGAGACAAAGGCATGGACGAGCATCTCTGCATCTGCCAGGGTGAGTGTTGGACGGAGTTTGGCAATGTTCTTAGGATGGTAAAATGATGTCTTACAGAGGTGTTTCATGTGGGTCGCAAAGGTGAGTTGAGGGTCTATTTTAACAACCAAGTTGGTGACAGATGAGGAAAGGGAGATGTGTTTGGGCGTGCAAAATTATTCAGCCCCTTTAAGTAAATACTTTTTGCTCGCCCAATTTGTCAGTTTTTTATTTGTTAAAAAAGTTTGAAATATCCAATAAATTTAATTCCACTTCATGATTGTGTCCCACTTGTTGTTGCTTCTTCACAAAAAATGAGTTTTCTATCTTTATGTTTGAAGCCTGAAATGTGGCAAAAGGTTGAAATGTTCAAGGGGGCCGAATACTTTCGCAAGGCACTGTATATAGACAAAACATTATATTTTACATGAAAATATAATACCTACTGCATCTTTTAGACAAACTTTTTTTGGGGGGGCTTGTGCACGAGTGCAGCTCTAAATCTATCGACGCAGCTAGGGCATTGTCCCCATTTTAAATTTACAAAAATAAAAACATTACCTGTTTTGGAGGCATTTACACTTCTGAGCTGAAAATGTCCCCAGATTTATCAGAAATCTGGTCATCTCACCTTAAGGGCAATAGGGATGGGTTAAATGTAGAGAATGAATTTCGCTACTTGTATTTGTATGTGACAAATAAAGTACCTTTACCTATACTTTCGCAATTAACAAGGCAAGGTAGATGGCTAGGCAAAAACAATACTTACAGATTCAAACTCATATTTTTTTGTGTTAAGGAATGAACAATTAGACCACTAGAGAAGGAAGAATGGCAATTTTATAATCAGGAATTCATATCAGATGTATGAATGAATGTAAAAAAAATATGTTGTAGGCTAATTTTTAAGATTTGACAGAGCTACAAGGCATTCACAGTGTAGGCTTATTTGCTTAAATTGATGAGGCTTGAGCCCTTCTGACGTAGTAACCGTTGGTCTATATTCATTCTTGTGCCATGCCACACATGTCAGGTGGATAGATTTTCTGGGCAAAGTGGAAATGCTCAGTAACAAGTAAACATTTTTTCCACAAAATGAGAAATAAGCTTTGTGTATATGGAACATTTCTGCTATTTTATTTCAGCTCATGAAAAATAAACACACTGATGCATTTAAGTTATTCGTTCAGTGTAATAATCATAAACCACAGATAGTCACAACCATGATCAGCTTAGAATGCTGGTGAATTACAGTGCTCAGAAGTAGAGAAATTGAATAGGTGTAAATGGACCTTAAATATATTTGTGGTGGCCACACGAAGGCAACTCTGGCAATAAAATAAAAACAAAGACATGATATTGAACAACTGTTTATTTTCATCTTGAGTAAAAATCTGTTTAAAGAGGGCAGCCCATTTGAAGTAAATTGTGCAGTCAGACACAGAAGGAGTGACAAATGTTATCAACATCTTACAGCATTTAATATTTGGGTAGTAATGTTTGAAATCTGCAGTTAGCTCTTAACCTATTGCAAAAGAGCCAGACTCCTACAATCCTAGGTTAGTTACCTGGTTTAACACAAGTTGCAATGAATTCAGTCTTCACAATAATCCTGTCAAACATTACATCTTACATATTGTCAACATGGTTGAATTATAAATGAGCCACGCATATGCAATAAAGGTTCAAAAGTATTTGGACTGACATGTTTTGGTTGTTTTAAAATTCTACTCCTGCACTTTCAGGACAAATTATATATTTTCTAATCCAAAAATCTGAGCTACAGAACAAAACCAATGTGATGGACCTAATGTTTGAACTTCACTGTATACTATACCTCTTCTTCTGGAATTCAACATACTGACAGGTGACGTTTGAATAGATTCACACCAATTGTGTGCTGACATCAAAATCCAGTTCACATCCCTTTACTCCATTATTTAAGTAAAAAGAAAAAATATCCCCCTAATATACAGAAACACTCCAAGAGACGCAATTATAAATGGGCCTACAATACTCCAAACTGCTAATGCTGTACAATAGACAGTCGTCAACAAACTTCCCCAAGCAAAGGAAAGTAGAACAAACTAAGTTTCAGGCATAAACGTGGTTTACAACAAATATGATAAAAAATAAATTCATACAACTAGGTTGAGTTTGAAACCTAACCCACTACATGTTTTACTTTATCAGACTTCTTCCAACAAATGATTTTCTTTTATTTCCGTAAACCTAAAATAATCCTGCTGGTTGGACTTAAAATGAACCACATATACCAAAGTTGCGCAGAATATTTTCACTGATGACTATTACAGTTGATATATTCTCCAACATCTTGTCACATAAAAAAAATTAGATTGGAAGTACTCAAAAGCTCTTGCATGACAGTCACTTCCAGAATAATTCTGTTGTCTGTACAGATGAACCACATTCACTAATATTTAATTAATGGCACTGACAAAAATTAGCAACATTTTTCTATTGGGAGTCGAGATCAGATTTTTCATTTATCAAAAAGGTTTAACAAGGAACAGGTTTTACAAGAGCAAGCAGTCAAATAGACAACCAGTTAAAGTAAGGCGCTTTCCTAGTAAACGAGCAACATACACCAGTAACAGTTTCAAAAACAGATAATGAAAGTGTTTTAAATGCTGTTTTTTCACAATGATCTCAGTCTACCCTCAGTCTACCCTCAGTCTACCCTCAGTCTACCCTCAGTCTACCCTCAGTCTACCCTCAGTCTACCCTCAGTCTACCCTCAGTCTACCCCTAATCCTTTCCAGGATAAATAGTATGGATAACAATTATTTTAAAGGTAAACTGATTAATTTAATAGCAGCTGGTTAAACAATGACTTATTTAAATTCAAACCCCAGGTAGATGGAGAAGGCTAGATAGCCATTTCTAATTAATAGGATGCTTAAAGTTCAGCTGTGATAGTTGACAAAAAGACACATTTGACTACAAGATGACACCTATACTTAATGGAAATGTCAGCACAACAGTGGACCAAAATATGAAATATGCGCAGTGCACCCAAACACTGAATCCCAATAGAGTGCAGTCCAACAATGACCTGTATTAAGCAACCAATAACAGTGGATGTTGATAAGCAACACTGGTCATTTTCAGGGGCAGGGAAACAAAACTCAACAGCGCTGAATCACTTAATTCCTATTCATATGCATTTAAAACTAGAAAATAAGTGGCAAGTAAGCAATGTCTTTGGGGCAGAAGTAGAAATACATTCATTCAATATTCAGTAAGATTATAAACAGAAATTATCCAGATTAGTGAAATGCACCATAATCCCAAGTGTTTTCTGGGTGTCTGCCCTACTCTGATCTTGTATTAATGGCTTATGTTCAAAGGTTGAATTGACTAGCTTAACTTGAAACAACATCTAAAAGTACCCCAAAAACATTGAAGACTTTTACAAAAAACAAATTGGCAATATACAGCAGAATGGGATAGAAAGCTACCAAGATATGTAGACTAAAAGAAAATATAAAAAAAATAAACTGACTGGTGATGCAAAGTATTTTGGTGGTACAATACAGGATATCCAAAAAAATAAAGCTATTTTCAGTAATCATAAGTACTCACAGTATTCGCGGGCTTCTGCATACATCTTTACAAACAGAACATTATCAAATACAACTTTAGTAACAAATTAACTCAAATCGATGCAAAAAATACTGAGAAACTCCACTTAAGTATTGTATTTATATACAAGTTCTTGTCCTTCTGACTACTGTATAATATTAAACACTTGAATATTCAAAAACATATTCCTTAGTACTTTTTTCAAGAAATAAATGGGTAAAGAGGCTGCATTCACACCTTTTGAAATCAAGCAGTCTACCCCAGTGCTGGTGACAAATGTAAATGTCTTCATCCTTTTTGTCAGAAGTTGAGAAAAACATTTTCTGGACCATGAAGGGCTACAATTCTTGGTGGATCCTTCTCTCTGGTGCTTTATGCGGCCACTTTGTTATCCTTCTGGAAGAAAGCAAAATATGTTTAGACTCCTTCACACGCATCCTGCACTTCTTATTGAAACAAAGACTTGCTGGCTACAAGTTACATATTGGTCTGTTTTGTTATTTATTGAAGGTTTATGGCCATGTACACACCTTTGTAATATAATTTAAATAACTACTTATTTTTACATGTACTGTAAAACCAAATGGTAACCATGTCTGTCCCCTATAACATACAGAACATCTTGCGATAACAACAACTAAACACCAGCTATTTAATTAGGTACATCTTGCTAGTACCGGGTTAGACCTCCTGCCTTAATTTTTTGTGACATAGATTCAACAAGGTGCTGGAAACATTCCTCAGTGATTTTGGTTTATATTGACATTACTGCATAATGCGTCTCTCGTTCAAACAATTCCTAAATATCCTTGATTGGATTGAATGTGGAGGCCATTTGAGCACAATGAAATCAATGACATGTTCAAGAAACCAGTTTGGGTTACACTTTATTTTGAGAGGCCGAAATTCCATCTGTAGGTGCTCTACAGATAGTTAGTTGATGATAGGACTATCTGTTGATAAGCAACTAAGTTTGCAGGTTAGGGGTAGGTTTAAAATATGATTTAGGATAATGGTTAAGGTTAGGCTTAACATTAGAGGAAGCGTTATAGTTACGATTAGGTTTAGAGTTATTAGATAGTAAAAATGTTGTTGATAGTCTGCAGATAATCTGCAGAGCATCTACAGATATACAATTTGGACTCTCAAAATAAAGTGTTACCCCAGTTTGAGATATGAGCTGTGACATGGCGCATTATCCTGCTGGAAGTAGCCATTAGAAGATCGGTACACTGTGGTCATAAAGGGATGGACATGGTCAACAACAATACTCAAGTAGGCTGTGGCAATCAAATTATGTCCAACTGGTAGCCCAAGATGAGCCAAGAAAATCTCCCACACCATTACACCACCACCACCACCAGACTGAACCTGGAGCACATAGCAGTTTTCCTCACTTACTCAAACATGTTCTGAGGGCAGAAAGATTATGATTGGTTCTGGCAAATTCACAATCAATAACGAGAGATGGCGGGAGTTCAGGAACATTTCATTTCACCAATTTTATGTTGGTGCTTGTGGACCTCTTCAATTCAGACTACAAATTGACCTTACCTTAATCCTAACATTAACGTAAGCCTAACCTTACCCTAACACTATCCATAAAAGCTGCAGCTAATATGAAGCTAGTTATATTTGGTGAGCTAGCGTTATCTACGTAGTCAGAGGTTATAACCAGAAGGCTAACTGCTCTCTTCCTGCAAACCTCAGAGCATTTCAATTTGTTGTCCACTCCACTTTAAAATGTAGCTGAACTCATGCCTCTCCATTTTGATTGGGTATTTGAATGAACCAATCATAATCTTACTGCCCTCAGAACATGTTTGAGTAAGGAAAAATGGTACATGCGAACCTGGATGAAGTCAGGATGAACCCATGCTTGCTTAATGTTTACACCAAATTCTGACCCTACCATCTGACTGCTGAGGCAGAAATTGAGACTGATCAGACCAGGCAACATTTTTTCCAATCCTGTATTATCCAATTACGGTGGATCTGTGCAAATTGCAGCCTCAGTTTCCTGTTCTTAGCCGACAGGAGAGGCACCTGGTGTGTTCTTCTGCTTCTGTAGCCCATCTGCTTCAAGGTTTGACGTGTTGTGTTTTCAGAAATGCTTTTCTGCTTACCTTGGTTGTAACAAGTGGTTATTTGAGTTACTGTTGCCTTTCTATCAGCTCAAACCAGTCTGGCCATTTTCCTCTGACCTCCGCCATCAACAAAAGGCATTTTTTGCCCAAAAACTGTCGCTCACTGGACAGTCACTTAAATCACCTTTCTTCCTCAGTCTGATGCTTGGTTTGAATGTCAGCAGATCATCTTGACCATTTACACACCTAAATGCATTGACTTGCTGCCATGTGATTGGCTGATTATTAATTGAAGTGGCCGGTGAGTGTAAGTTGTCCTTTGTGTAAGCAGAGTATGACAGATGTGAAATACTTCCATTGTGTGCTTCTTTACAAGTATGTCATGCTAGTGCATTAGTTAGCAACCTTCATGATTAGAAGAGCCACATAACGCAATAATGCAGCTCTGCAAGTCCTTGGACAGATGCAGGATGGTGAGGGGCCCTCATATGGTTCATCCAACCACGTCGCAGAACAGGCAGATTTTTTTCACACTGCCCATCCAACACAGAAGCCTTTAGTCAGATCATGTAAGGGATGATTATTTTACCAACTATACTTCCGTGATTGAATGTACAAGTGCCCAATCTGCACACAAGGAGCCGCTGGAGAGCAACATGGCAAGATAGATGATTCGCTTATGTATCCAGGAAAACGGCTATGCTAATTTGCGCTGCCGTGTGCTGGAGGTCCAGGGAAAAGCCGGATAACGCAGTCAGGCTCGAACCACTGACTATCATGAAGTAGACTGTCCTGCAATGCAGCAACTTAGGCGACTTCACCACGCAGACCCCCACAAATGCATATTTATTATATTTCACTAATCAAAGCAGAGTAGGGAAGACGATTGGGAAAGTGGCTGGTGGAGAGGGAATACCCATCATGGCAGTAGTGCCTCTAAGCTTTTTTTTTGTCCTCTAAGTGACAATTAAGTTTGATGAAATGACCCACCAGACCCTCCTTGCATTTGATGGTAAGACTGAGAATTAAAATAACCAAAAGATGGAATAATTTACCCTGTATTCGTATTCAGCAAACTCCCTGCCTCCTCTGCTGCCTCCTCTGTATCCTCCCCTAAAGCCAGGTGGTGCCCCGTGGGGAGCTCCAAAGGAACCTCGGCTCATGGAACGTCCTCGTCCCCCACGGAAACCCATGCCACCACGAGGTCCTCTGAAGCCTCCGCGTCCTCGGTTGTGCCTCAGTGGGATGCCAAAGGTCTCTGAATTCATCCTCCTTTCCTCAGCCCAAGTCTGCCTCCTTGGGAATCCTGAACCTCCTGATCGCTCCGCTGCTTTCCTGGGTAGACAAAAGACGACTTAACACCAAAGACTAACATAATTTAACCTCCATGCATTTGGATTAACTTTTTAGCAAATATAACATGTACACTATGCACGTCTTTACAAACTGCGCACTACCCCGTGCGCTATACTTGGCCGATAGTTAATATGGCATGTTTTTTACATGACTACACAGTGATTATTTCTGTAGTGTTGTTATATTCCCAAAGTGGGGTATTTCAATATTCAAACTGGCTTATACGTTTTAGTGATGTTTTCTTGTCTGAATAGCCTAGTCTCACTAGCGAAAATCAACAACTATGAAATGTCAAATAATTGGCATTCAACCAGATAAAGTAAATTAAATTAAAAGTTAAGACCTCAGAAGCTAATCAAAATAGTATAAAAAGGAAGAAGGACTATATACAGTAGATCACATACCCACTTATATACATACATGCGTATATTATTACCACCCAAATCTTTGTGTTTTTTAAAATAATTTATAATATTGGACAGGAAAATGGTAAAAAAATAAATAAAACATATATTCAGTTTACCTGGTTTGGATGCCAATTGATATTTGACATTATGTTGTCATCCAGACAATATTTGGGGATTATTTTCACCAGTGATACTGTGCTATTCAGAGAAAACGATCTGTTACATCCCCCAGTCCCATTTTGTGCCATTTCCTATGTTGTGATGAATCTGCATCAGCCACGATCGGTGGATCTTAATAGGGGAGGACGGGCTCGTATTACGCTGGGGACCAGAGTTAATGGAATGGTGCACAACGCACAAAACCCAGTGTTTTTTGTTTTGCACACTGGGTTTTGTGCGTTGCACACCATTTCATTCACTCCGGTCCCGAGCGTAATACGAGCCCATCCTCCCCATTTAAGATCCACCGATCGCGGCTGATCTGCATATTCTGTACTCTGTTCTGTGTGTGAACTGTCTGTGTTCCTTACAGGTAGTGTCAATCAGCTGCTGATTGTATGTGTAAGGGATCATATTCTACTCTAGTTCCACCCCTCATCAGTGCTATCAGCTGCTACCTGTTAGGACTGGGTTAAAATCCTTTAAATTCTGTTGGTATGTAAGTTGTGTGTAAGTTGTGATCTGTGGGTTGGTGTGTTGTGGTTGAGAGCCTTAGTGGGTCTCCAGTTTATTTAGGATGCTGCAGCCAGAGTCTTAACCAAAACCAAAAGGTTTGAGCATATCACTCCTGTTTTAACTTCACTGGCTTCCAATAAAACAGAATTGATATAAAAATACTTTGTTTTTAAACCCGTGAATTATTTTTCTCCCTCCCATGTTGTTGACATGCTAACTGAATACACACTGGTTAGATCCCTTAGACCACAGGTCTTCAACTCTGGACCTCGAAGCCAGATCCACTCCACTTTTTCTTTGCAACCCTCTAATCTGAGACTATTTAGACCTATGGACTATGAGTCCAATTAATGTTGAGGTAGAACAGAAATCCAGCAGGCTCTGGACCCTGTAGAGTTAGAGTTGAACACCCCTGCCTTAGACCATCTAGTAAAGGTAGACCACCCCCTGTATTTTGGTTAGGGCGCTTGACCGTGTGCTAGTTTAGTTGTTTGTTACGCGTTTAGGACAGGATAGGTGTGGGATATTTTTACGTTTAGTTCTTTTCTTTGGTCCCACCCAGCCCCTTCTAACAATTACCATGTGGCTAAATAAAAGACCTTGTTTAGAAACAGTACATTGTGTCTGTCCTTACTGGCACCAATGACTCTTTCGCTGTCCTCTGAGGGTCATTGAGCAGTGGGGTTATTACGGTCCCCTCACTCTGGGGAGGCGTACGTACTGCACTTTGGTAATAGCTGGTTTAATCCAATCAGAACATGGGGGGGGGGTCATGAGTTTAAAATGTGTAACACAATAACTACCTGAGTACCAATCAATGCAGGTCTGGGCAAGGTGAGATAGGTGTCGTCTTTCTATTAAAATGATGCGTGCTTTGTGAGGGTACAAACACTGAACTTTTTTTAAACACAAAACAAGATATCTACTCGTTGTACGAGGGTGCACGTTAATCACAGGTGCATGTTTTATGCACTAAAATACAGTACCTTGAATCATCAGAGGAGATGTTGTCAAAGAAGGATTTGGTCTTGTCGTAGTAAACATTGGCCACCACCGGTTCTTGTTCCTCAGCATTGACTTCACTGTTCAGTGTCTCAACTTCACAGTCAGCTTTCTCATCTCCGTTAAGAGCCTTCTCTGTTTTCTCATGCTTGTCATCTAGGTGAAACAATTAAAACAGCATTAACTGTTTAAACTGTCAAATTAATCTCAGTTTAAAAGTTTATATTTATGTAACTCACTGAACAAAGAATGCATACAATATTAAAATCACCTATTCAAACATTTCTAAATTACTATGACGGGGTTCCCAACTTAGGCTTCGCCTCTAAAGATCCTTGAGGTGCCCTAGGCCTTCCCTGATTCCCAAATTGTCATAAAATTTTGACCCCAAAGCAAAACCATTTAGATGAAAACTGTCTATATTCTGTAAATACATCGAATAAATTGAATACAACATTGGTGGTAACAATAGAAAACAGTGCCAATCCAGACATTCCCCTAATTGGTTGCTTGTCCTGCCTGTCAAACTTGTCAGCTCTACCAAACTTTAAACATTGTTGACCTACATTTGCTGGTGAATGTGAGGAACAGCTGAATGAAAAGCCATGGATCACAAAATGGAGATAAACTCTGTTGTTATGACAGAAGAATTCAACCTACTTTTAGAATCAGACGTGGTTTCAATGTTAGCAAACTGTATAACAAGCAGATAGAATAATGTAGGAAAGGGCCGATATCACTTTTTATGGAACGAATACACTTACAGAGTTTTTCATTGTGTGTACTTGCCAATACGAGTACATTTACTAACTATGCCAAATGTCACATTTTTAAAGCTAAAATCTGCTAATTTCTTTAGGTGTTAATCAGACAATTCAAATATAGAAAAGTAAATGTCCCTACATATCCAGAAGAACATAACTTACATTGCAGGTCAATGTGTAATATTTATTACAAATGTCAATAGTTTATGTCTGCTTCCCTAATTAGGTAAAATGAGAGAAACACGTTTGTGAAAGCGAATGCAATAGCCGCATGTTAGTGTTCGCATTTGCCCTAAGCATTGCAGACGTTTTGTGTAAGATGAGAATGTCTGTTTGAAGTGACTTTCTCCAAACAGGGATAATGTTGTATTCATATATTATTCTGTTAAGGTATTTGACTGTTTTATTATAATCAGTACACAATTATGGCTGTACCATCACTGTAATCTATTGAAAAAAATAAATAGGCTACATCGCGTTTCCTTTAAGTTATATTTCTCAAGTTAGTATGTTACCATGTCAAAACTTCCACGTTTTTGTTCACCTAGAAGTGTTGCAAACTACATACATTTGTCTTTTCTTCCCAAAGGTTTATTATTAATTTATATTACGCTACATTATGCACTGTCTAGCCTAATAACTTGCAGCCTTCGTTCGGTCCTGTACTAAAATGTACGCGTTCCCTTGAGGACATTAATTTCTGCACCTTAAATTTTACAAATATTAGGCTACATGAAAATAGCATTGAGAAAAGCGATTTCATATTTTGCCATTTGAACTCAACTGGAGAATTACTGAGGAAAACAGAGTTGTGATTCTACAGTGTTTTTCAATAAAAGGCATGCCGTCTTTGATAATGATCATAAACTTTAGGCAGTGATTGTGTGTGCAACATATCACCACATATTGCAGGGAATTATTCTCATTTAAATCGCTTTTCTTTTTTAAAATAGCAATAAATACAGTTGTACAGCTTTATAAGCTGGTCTCTGAAAGAGGAAGACTGTCGTTATCAAAATGAAATATATGCATGGTGCTGGAAGACCGCTACATTTCCATTGAAACATTCACGCGAATCAGACTTACCAGTTTAATGGTATTGTTGTTCCAATCGTTACATGGTTGAGCAATACTACTGTTTCCTATCTATATAATGCGTTGTACAGTAGGGTACTATTCCCCTCTGGAACTTTAAGAAAACAACTACAGCCATCTATGGCTAATCTGTAAAGCATCGCACAGCAGAACAGTTAAATGTGTAAGAAGTATCGGCTTGGAGTATCTGGACTTTTTCACAAGTACTTATGCCAAGTAGCGTGCTGAGTAGCGTGCCGAGTAGCGTGCCGAATACCAACTACTGGTATTAGTATTGGTCCATCTCTGGTATGAAAACATTTAGATATTTCACAAAAATTCAAGCATGATCATAGTACTGTGAAGATATTTGTGGCTGATTCAGAGCACGGACGAACTTGTGTAGATAAAGACATAATTATGAAGGTTACTGACCTACTATTCGACCACCCCTAACCAATGCCCACAAGCAGAAATGGTTTCAGTGGGCCCAGAAATAAATAAAGACTAATTTTTAAAACAGTCTTTTTTTACTGATGACTGCCTTGCTTCCCTGGATGGTCCAAATGGATGCAGTAGTGGATGGTTGGTGGATGGCCACCATGTCCCAATAAGACTGCAACATCAGCAAGGAGGTGGCGGAGTCATTTTCTGGGCCAAAATCATGGGGAGAGAGCTGGTATGCCAATTTAGGGTCCCTGAAGGTGTGAAAATGACCATGGCAAAGTATAGTTTCTGACTGACCACACTTCATTGGTACAAAAAGTAGAACCATGCCTTCCATAGCAAAATCATCTTTATGCATGACAATGCATCATTTCACGCTGCAAAGAATACTTCTGTTTCATAATTGGCTGCTATGGGCATAAAAGTAGAAAAACTCATGGTGTGGCCCCCATCCTCTCCTGACCTCGACCCTATTGAGAACCTTAGGAGCATCCTCAAGAAAAGAGCTATGAGGATTGGAGGCAGTTCAAATCAAAACAGCAGCTCTGAGAAGCTATTCTGACATCCTGCATAGAAATTCAAGCAGAAACTCTCCATAAACTCACAGGTTCAGTGGATGCAAGAATTGTGAAGGTGATATCAAAGAAGGGGTCTTATGTTAACATGTAACTTGCCCTGTTAACATGTGTTTGATTGAAATAGCTTTTGATTTCAGTAAATATGACCTAATGCTGCAAATTCAACAAATGAACATTTTCAGTTTTTTACAACCTATAAAATGATTTAAATATCTGTTCTGCATAATAATTTTGAGTTTTTTATTTTTGAATGAAATTTTCAACTATTTAGGAAAATTAGTGCAAAATATAATTTGCATAATAATTTGGAATGTGGTGTAGAGTTACATTACCTACCTCGCAAAAAAATGTTGTATTTCACATCACATTCATCCAAGTAACTACACAAATACACAGTGGACCATGTTCACCAGCTTCTTACCTCTGCTAGTGCTAGACTGTCTGGACCCAGGTCTTATGTCCAATTCATTTTTCAGTATACTGAAGGTTTCCATACACATTGGTCTATGTGAATCTCAAAAGCTCTAACAAACATAGTAACCATCTTCTTGGCTACAGATGGTTGAACGCAAACGGAACGGTAAGAGTTGGATATTACCATTCAATAAACCTTGATCAAAGTTGATATCGTTCAGGTCGTATTTAGCTACGTAGCTATGAAACAGAAGAATGCAATATGTAGCAGTCAAAATCACTTTTGAAGTTTTATTCTCCAATTGGCTCAAAGGGTGGGACAAAGTTTTATTAATACAAATTATGCTTCAGGTGTACACAGCAACCACTGTAAAAACATAGCAGCAGAATTAGGCCTACGTACAGTAATCACTTTGGCTCATTTGATTCTGGGGTGTGGAGTCCGGTGGCCTGTACTTTTCGCTTGAGGCAATCTTTCTTACTAGTCCGCCAGTCTTTAATGACCTTGAAAGTTGTGCTCTTAATCCAAAATGTACTTGAACAAATAAGTGTCTTCATGTTTCTGGTGCCCATATAGAGTTAAATCAGTGAAAATATGTTCTATTTTAGACATTGGTCATTGCAGCTAACCTCAACTATAAATAATGATTGATGCTCTATTGCATCAGTTCTCAAAACACACGTTACAATTCGTGCACACAGGTGTTTGACAGCTCGTGGGAAAAAAGGCATACTATAGAACAGGCTTTATTTGTTGTCTGGAGGACAAGGATCAATCTGCATTCTAGACTGTGGTACTGCTGATTAATGAAATGCCCCATTTAATCTCTCTGGTGTCTTGCTGAATCCTAGGATGATGAACTAGGATGACAGGAGTCCTTCACAACACAGAACAACCTGGCCCACAGCCCACCTGGCTGTTCCTATACATCTGGTGGTGCAGATGATCTGGATCTGTCTAAAGACTGGACATAGCCCAAATAAAGATCTGAACTGTTGGATCATGCCCCAGGACTATTCACAGGACCTTAATATGTACTGATAAACAATTTGGCCTTAATTGGACATGCACTATTAAACTTTACACCCGGCACAGCCAGAAGAGGAATTGCCACCCCACTCAGTCTGGATCCTCTCTAGGTTTCTTCCTGGGAAACAAATTACTGGGGAGTTATTTCTAGCCACTGTGCTTCAATTTCACATTGTTGCTTGTACTTTGGGGTTCTAGGCTAGGTGTCTGTAAAAGCACTGTGAATACTGCTGATGTAAACAGGGCTTTATACAATACATTTGATTGCAATTCCCAGCCCTGAAATGTCTCTCTCTCACACACACACACACACACACACACACACACGCCCAATTAAGACCTAGACTGCCAGATGAGAGGAGATCCTAACCAATGAGTGACCTATTCAATCTGTCAGGTACAAGGTAAAAGCAAAAACCTGCAGACACTAGGCCCTATGTGGAACCGGTTGACACCTCTGACCTGTAGAGCTTCCATCCTGTAGGTTCACTTCAACCACACATACATGTAGCCTCAGCTAATCAAACAGTTATTTATTAGAAACAGGTGTGCTACATTAGTGTTGGAATGAAAACAAGCAGGACAGTAGCTCTCCAGGACCAGGGTTGGAGATCCCTAATAGACTGGTATTATATCAGCAACAAAAATATATCGCTTCTAAACAAATACAATTTACCAGTTTACATGCCAACAAAAACTGACTTGTTAAAAAAATTCTAAATGGTTGTCACTTAATACAATGAAGCCAGGCTAAGTCATAACATAACTCCAGCAGGGAATTTAATATAATAATCACCAATAATACCTTTTATTTTGAGTTTGTTCTGGAACTCTTTGTCAATGTCCTCCTTGTTAAACTGAGCATTGGCAGTCTCAAAGTCAAAATCTTGATCAAACTTCATGGGTCCGTCCCTGTGGGGGTTGAAGCGACCTCTACCCCGGTGACCACCTCCACGGCCACGTCTCTGAGGGGGAGGACCGCCGGCTGGAAAACAGCAAAGCAGAGTCAGAAAAATCACAAAAGTAAGGTGGCTTACAAATATTTGCTTCGTAAGCACTTGGCTTAAAAGTGAAATCAATATTATAGGGCCTGATGTATTCCAGAGCCAGCACACCACAATCAAATGGTCAACCCAGTTTGAAGCCAATTAATGCTTGAATCAGGTGAGCTAGTTCAGTGATGGTAAGCAAACGTCATGAAAAGGGTACTCTCTTGAAAAGGGTGTATAAATATTAGTATTATTACTTTTTAGTTGACTTTTAGTGATAGAAAGTAGTCCACATTTTAACTAATTTGGTAACAAAGGCATGCATTAATTACATTGCCAAATTATATTGCATAACTTTTTACTAATCATAAAAACTAAATGCAGCCTGTGAAAAGCTGCATATATAATAAAATGTAAATATAGACAATAAGCCCTAGATGACCAGCATCCCAAATTATTTTTAAATTTAAACGCTATTGTCCCAGCTAGTAGAAATGGGGTTCAGGCCAGCAGTCTTTTGGGCCAGTGAGAAAATCAAAAGGTAACATTAATAATAAATTAATATTTATATTTAATAAAACAAACTCACCACCCTGGCGGTTATTCCGATGGTCACCAACACCTTGCTCTGAATCTGGTCTGGGGATTTTCTGGACCTCGACACCTAAACAGCACAGAGTCAAGAAGCAAGAAGTAAACTATAACGTATGTGTTAAAGCAACGTAGCATTGAGGTGCATGCCAGGCCTGGCCACAACGCACCCCCTCTAGTAGCCTCAGCCCTCCTCTGATCCAGGACATCGGAAGGCTTTTGGTTGCCCTGGGTAGCGGTGGGCCTGGCTGGTGGACCAGCGGAGCTCCTTTGTGCCACTGGGGCAGGTGCAACATGGGCAGAGGGGGCAGTCTGTACCGCCTGCTCCAGGGAAGGACTCTTCCTCAAAGGGTCAAGCTGTGGACTGGTACGACCTAGAGGGTGAGGTCGGGGTGTGATTAGAACAGATCTCTACTTGTAACAAATGCAAGCAACACTACAGGACAGAACATTTACTCATACAGAGAGGAATATATGCTGGACAAAGGAAAGGAGGCATTGCCTTTGAGTGACAATATTACACACATAGAAATAGAATGGATAGAAAGGCCATTGAACTGATTGGCGTGGTCATTTGATTAGTACACAAGAAAATGGCGATTGTTGTTAGTTGTCATGGTGACAACACGCGAATCGGTTCAATGCGGAAGTAAGAGGCTAGATCTTTGCAATGGAATGGTACACGTAAAAATGGCTGCCGCTCTGACATTCTGCTACATTGATTTGAATTGGAATGTCCTTTCTATCCATTTCATTTCTATGATTACACCTTTAAGTTTTAGAATTTCAAATCTCAGAGGATAGTATGGGGGCAAAAAGACATTTACAGACCTCCACCAACAGCCCCAAAAGGCTGAGGCCCCAGGGGACCAGGGTTGAACTGGCCGTAGGGAGGGCCAGGGGCCCTGCTAAAGGACGCGTAGGGCCCCACAGACTGGAAGGGCTGGGGTGGAGCATTGGTGGATCCAAGAGAGGACTGGGGATTACAATAACAGACATTACTTCAAACAGCACTGTAACAAAAACAACACATTTAATTGATTCAAGTAGGAAGTGGGCCCTAACATTTCTACATTGCGGAGAACAAGTACAGATTCGTGGACTTCAGATATTAATATGATATATTATTAAATATATAGTCCTGTAATAAACAACAGTAGTTACCCCATTCTAACTTCCCCAAACAGAGAACGCTTGCTTTTCTGTGTCATTCACTTATCCCAATGCATATGACTAGTGACCCTTTTCCATTCGAAAACCGTGCAATGCAATACAGAGTTTGCGTTAGCTTTCAGAAGTCAGTTTTCAAAATGCAGACTCTCCAAAAATCTGCATTTAAGCAATTATACCTGTGTTCTAATTAAATAAATGCACCATAATTGGGTGTACTCAGTGCTCTAGAATGCAGGAAATTAGCTTATAGAATGCTGTGTGAAAAGTTGCAATTATAAATCACAAGTGACATGAAATTTACATTTATGACAAATGTCAGTTGTGTGGTTTCAAACATACCTTTTCTGACATCTATGCAGATGTGAAAAAAGATTGTGTGCTTCTTCCCAGCCCAGTGCAAGTGAGAGGGCGCGTTCAAGATGTAAAAAAAAATGCTGTCTAACTTTATACTTCAATAGTTTCTCAACACAACATACCATCATCGGTCTATCAATTATATATTCTTAATCTGATATCCTCCGTGAACGAGAATATATTATTGACAGAGTAGAGTGTGAATTTAGAAAGTCAGCATGTATTTATTTTTTACCAGTTGAACTGTTGTTTAGCAGACATACAGGGTGTGAGCTGCCTTGTCGGCAAATAGGTAACAAAATATACTTTTTAAACCACGCAACTGACTTATTATAAAAGTGTATATTTTATATACCAAAAGCAGTCAAGATTCATGATTTTGGGATTTTCTTTGTGAACGAACATCCTTCACGCAAATGACTTATTTCACAAAGCTGTATCAAACGCATTAATCTGCACAGACCCATAATACATATTGACGTTACGTAGCACTTGCGCTAGCTCGACCCTGTTCTCTCTGAATGAGATAGCGGACTGATGAGAGAGATTGTCAAGTTATTACTTCAAATGATTTAGGAACAGACAAATTATAGAATTATCATTGTTCCCCTTTAAAAAAACTGGATACAAGAAATAAAGTGTTAAATAGTGTCCCTTTTTTAGGACACTTTATTTTAAAGATAATTTGTAAAAAGCCAAACAACTTTACAGATCTTCATAGTAAATTGTTCAAAGAATGTTTTCCATGCATGGTCAATGAAGCATAATTAATAAACATTAGGGCTGTAACGATACACCAAACTCACGATTCGGTTCGTATCACGATTTTTGACCCACGGGATACAAACCTCGATTCTTTTTTTGGGGGGGTCAGAGAAAAAAAATGACATTTTTAGTAAATAACATTTAAAAAACCTGTATAAACTTACCAAAATGTTAACTATGCTAATTATTATATATACTAATTATTCTAATATTAACAATATACCTAAGTAAAATAAATGAACAGCCAAAGCTATAACACTCATGTTGTCTTTGTAACAAAATACTGTTAAGACCAACGGAACTAAACTCCATTGTGGAGATAATTTGGGCATGTCGAAAATCCTTCTTCAATCAAGTTATTTTACATTTACAAAGTAAATTAAATGGCTTCTGTTTCACACTCGCGTCCAGCAGTTCAAACTAATTAGAATAAACTCCACAAAGCCTGGCTGTTCAGTCGGTAGAAAGAATTGTTCAAAAGTAATACATGGCTCCACACTGTATGCGCTGCGCGAATGAAACAGAATGAGAACGTGGAGATTAACTGCTCAATGAGTGTGTCGTCATTTTCGTTGCTTTGGTGTACTGAGAGATGCGCGATTTAATACTGATCACAAGAAATATGTTTCAGTAAACAAAGCTGCAAGGACACAAATAAAATATCATAAACAATACTCACCAACAGACAAAGCTTATAAGGTAACTAATGAATAAATTAGCTGTGTTGCTGTGAGGTAAACGCATGGAGCTGCCACAATCACCTGCTATTACTATAATCTGCCAGTAGTTGCTAACTAAATGTTTCTCAGAGAAAGCGTTTATGGCTTCTTTCGACAAAATACAATTGAACAAAAATAGCATGAATGTCGAATTTCTTTGAGACATTTTAAGAACTTAAATTCTGGAAAACAAAAATAAGACTATTTAAGTCTTTTTAATGATCTGCGGACACGTTTTTCAACTAGGTCAACTTTGTTGCGTCACATGATTGGAAAGGTAGTCAGATGACACATAATTGGAGAATGCTTACAGGTAAAATTAAATAATTTATCCTCAACTAGTTTTGTGGTGTAGGTCTACGTATTTTATAATGTTCACTTCAAGTAATACTAATAGTAATTTAAAGATGTGGTTGCATTAGATCTGGACAGGAAGGAGAACTCTGAGAAATGGAAGGGGTGTGTCGCGATTCTGCCTTCTCAGACCGCGACACAGGTTTGTGGGTCTGAGTGTCGCGATTTCGGTTTTATGACGCATATCGTTACAGCCCTAATAAACATACACCTGTGGAACGATCGTTAAAGACCACTTGTCGTTAACGACATCTCATGGACAGTAGGCAATTAAGGTCACAGTTATGAAAACTGAGGACACTGAAAGAGACCTGTCTACTGACTCTGAAAAACACCAGTAGACAGACACCCAGGGTCCCTGCTCATCTTCGTGAAGGTGCCTTAGCATAGGTGTGATTGGCAAAGGATAAAAAAGCATGAAAATATATGGTGCACCTACCATGATGCGGAAACAGCACCCCCCCCCCCACACTTCGCGTCTTGTAGAGCCCTATGAAATCCGTTTTCTTTTTTGGCCAACTCAGTTTTATTTCTTTTTCAAATTCTGTAATTACCGTTCCATTTTTTCCAAATTCCGTGACTTCTGTCTTATTTTATGTGATTCTACTTTTTAATCTCAAACCTCCAAACAAACCCCCTTGGGCAGTGGTTCCCAAACATTTTTGGTTACTGTACCCATATAGTACCCATGGTTGGAAAACACTACTCAGGCAAAAGTGGTTTGCCCAACTACTTTTTCACCCACCACTAATTAAACAACTATTTGGACAAAAGTTGCATTCAGAAGCCTGCACCCAAACAATAGAAGAATAGAGAATACTACTGTACAGTTTGCAATTGCATTGCCAGAGACTACATTTACGGTACTTTCCATATGATTAAAGTAATTATGTCTCGAGAGAGGCAGAAGCAGGCTACTTCACGAAATGTGCATAGGTATTTGTCATGTTAATAACACATTCTTCTTACAGAAGAATCTATCCAAAATAAAAACTAAAAGAGTAGACAAAGACTTCCTCAGAAATCAAAGAAAAGTGGAACAAGGACAAACATTTATAAACGTTATTTTACAAAGTTGTATCAAGAGCAATCGTGTGGACAAAGCCATAACATTCAGCAGTAGTCCCGCTAGTTCATCCCTGCTCTCCCGGAGTGAGAGAGCTGTCTGATTAGCAAGACCGTCAGAGAATTATTTCAGGCGAATGAACATAGTAGCCGGTTCCGTCCGCATCGCACATAACAAAGGTCCCTAGAGGCTATTTTAGCAGGATACAAAAGTCTGACTGGTTATGTTTGTGAGTGTTTTACCATAGCGCCCTAGTCTCAGTGTCACTGACATCACTACAGAATTTACTATACTTGTCAAAACAAAATAGGAACTACACTATGTCTCTCTACATTTATTTCGTGCCGTGGTCAGCTAAGATATAGAACACAATCTTCCACAACAATTGCAGGCTCTTTGGTGGAGCTCTGCTTAAGTTCCATCATGACAAATGAATGAACTACTTGCAGAGTGACATGAATCAGAGGCACAAAAAACATTGACAGCAGTGAGCGGTCATTTAGAGCCATGACGTCACACCCTCGACCCATGCCTTGCGCCCTCCCCCAGAAAAAAAAACAGATTTGCGTTATTCACGAGAGCCTCATTTTTAGGTCGGAAAAGCCGGATTTCCGGAGTTATCCGGAAGAATCACACCCCTGCTTAGGCATGCTGCTAGGAGCCATGAGGACTGCAGATGTGGCCGTGGTCTGTACTGTGAAACACCCAAGACAGTGCCAGGGAATCTGCAGCAAATCGAGGGGTGACATAGCCCAACTTTTCTGCTTATTTTATTTATAATTTAAAATGCCACAACTACAGCTTTATAAGCTGGTCTCTGAAAGAGGAAGTAGACTGTCATTATCATCAATATGAAATATATGCATAGTGCTGGAATACATTTCCATTGAAACATTTACGTGAATCAGATTTACCAGTTCGTTGTATTGTTGTTTTAATCGTTACATGTTTGAGCAATACAACTGTTTCCTATCTATACACTGCGTTGTACAGTAGGCTACTATTCCCTCTCTGGCACTTTAAGAAAACAACTATGGCCATCAATGGCTAATCTATAAAGCATTGCACAGCATAATGCTCTTACATATGGAGGAAGTATCAGTCCGATACTTATGCCCAGTATCGAGCCCGATACCAAGTACTGGTATTGGTCCATCTCTAGTAAAAGGAGTTGCAGAGCTGGCGAAAAGGCAGGATTACGATAGATAGATATATATCCAACATATCACTTGTTTCTTGCTAGTTTTACAGTGTTTAGGACATATTTTTGTGGCACTTACAAAATATGCACAGGGGAGTGTTTCAGGTTAGCTCCTAAATAACCAATTCACCAGAAAACATGTACAAGTAAACGGTTTAAATAAAGTTCATTCAACATCCTGAATTGTGCTGGGGCCTTCCATTATCAAGCAGTGTTACATGGTAGAGAACAGAATGAAAGTTTGACAATGCATCAGCAATGACATGCTTACTTGAACAATGGCAGGATCCTGAGGTAGGGAGCTGGGGGCCTTAGGTGGCTCACAAACAGTCAGGTCCTTGATGTCACTCCCTCTGAAGATAATGTACTCAAAGACTTCATCCCGTGGTGGAATTGGCCTGTCAGTGGGGCGATCTTCAGTGCCAAAGGAGCGGACTGTTGAAAAAAATATACATGACAGGAAAACACGCAAATTACAAAAGTGACCATTTCTGATTAACTGTTTACCAAACTCAGCCCATATGAATTGCACAGTTTAAACACGGGTATGCTTCAGTTCTGGAGAGCCCAATACCTTAACATGTTATACCAGGTCTAAATCAGGCTCTGATTAAAGAATAGGAATACACCCAGAAGTTTTTATCTCCTTCGAGACTGGATTTGCCAATCCCTGTTCTAATATTAACTACAATTTTAAGGGATCTGACTGGTGTCCATAAAGTCGCTGGTTCTAATCCCTGAACCACCAAGGTGAAAGCTCTGTCGCTGAACAAGACAGTTACCGGGTTTAATAACAGTACAATTACATAAATAAAAAATAGCGTCAACGTACGTGCAAATAGTGGTCATTTTATGGATTCAAACAATTTATGTGAAAAAAATTTTTAGGACACGCTAACTATCCAGGTAGCAGTTAACTAAAAACAGAGTTATATTCTAGCAGGCACCACACACACGACACCTGAAAAAGTAGTTACTTTGTGTCGTCCAGTGTGTCTGTACCTTGATAGGTACTAGCTACACAACAACTGAAGACATTGATCTTTGTCCACTGGATAAACTAGAGTAACTACCAGTCTTTTCTTTCGTAGTTATAATAACACAGCGTGGGGGGGAAAATACATGTGCCTTGCTATGTACCTGGCTACTGTACTGAATAAAACCCCACTGCTGGCTGGCTAGTCAGGCTAGTACAGAGACACACGAAGACAGCCTGCCACACCATCATTACATTTACGTGTTCGAAAATGCCAGTTGCCTAGTCAGATACTATATTGTACCAGTTATGCTAACTAACTAGCATTGTAATTAATTTGCATTGACACTATCTAATAAAATAAAACCGAGGACGTGGCCAATGTTGCTAGTACTGAAAAAAGTGACGAGTTTAGCCGCAATGAGTCGACAAAGCTTGAGTATAACTCGTACCTTTAGCTAGAGCAACAGTCGAGTTTTCTGTGTCAATGGTGTATAAGATTCCTTCATAGCGAATCTCGGCCTTGGATATAAGGCTAATTTTACTGCCGATGTAGGGCGTCCCTCCACTCATTCTGTCTTCCTTTTAATTGGACTGTACACAAACAAATGTTTCGTTCAACTGTATCTAGCTACTATATAACTACTTTGTCCTGTTCATACACTTCTAACAAAGAATATCACCCGTTTGTTCTTCCGATAACCTGCTAGCACCACGACATGGCCGTTTCATATTCCTTGCCAAGCCGCAGTGAATGTTGGGAAATCGTTTCTGTAAACCTAGCTAGATACCGCGAGTCTTTACGGGAGTATACCCTACAGTAGTTACGTTCTACGCATATACAATATATGGTTCTACGTGATCAGGATTTGTTACGTGCTACGTCATCAAGCGTGTCATCAGGGTTTTTATTCAACAAAACCGTTAGAGCCCTGCCATGATGCTTAGATAAAAAAGGAAGAATGACAGTGACAATATACTATAACAGTATATCAAATCTAAAACATATAGGAAGCCAATACATGTCTGAGACATTTTGTTTTGCATATATTTTAACACTCGTAGATACATTTACAAATCACTTCAAATATTACGAAATTGTCATTTTCTTCACACCAAGTTTCATGTTTACTATCATACCAATCAAACGAAGATATAAAACACAAAATACTATAGACAGAAGCCATTATGTTTTGACCTTCTCTGGCATTTAATTTACTAGTAATTTCATAGTTACTGGAGTTATTATGACAAACTGACTTTCAAATAAAGAATGTGTTAACTTATACCTAAATGTTTTTTTCCATATTGAGACCAAGATATACAGTGACAAGAAAAGTATGTGAACCTGGCGAACCCTTTGGAATTTTAGAATAAATTGGTCATACAATTTGTTCTGATCTTCATCTAAGTCAAATCAAAAGACAAACACAGTATATGGCGTCAGATTGATTTATTTCACCTTTATTTAACCAGGTTAATCAATTGAGAAAAAGTTCTCATTTGCAATCGTGACCTGGCCAAGATAAGGCTGAATAAGGTGCAAGGCAACATGAAATTACACACAAAGCAGTGGTGGCTGATATATGGGGCATTGGTAATAAAATGGATGGCACTCATACTACATCCAATTTCTTGAGAAGAGAGTTTGAAACAGTGCTGTAGACAACATCACTGAAGTCAAGCATTGAGAGGACGGTCATTTTCACAAGGGCTTGTTTGGCAGGAAGAGTGGATGTTGCGGAATAGAAAGCCAATACTAGATTTGATCTTGGACTGGAGATGGTGTATGTGGGTCTGGTAGGAGAGCATGGAGTCTAGCCAGACCCCTAGGTATTTGTAATTTTAAACATATTCCAGCTCAGACCCATCCAGAGTGGTGATGCTTGTTGGGCAGGCAGGTGCAGAATGTGACCAGTTGAAGATCATGCATTTGGCTTTACCAGAGTTTAACAACAATTGGAGGCCACGGAAGGAAAGTTGTATGTCATCAAAGCTCTTTTGGAGGTTTTCTAACACAGTTTCCAACACAGGGCCAGATGAATATAGAATGGTGTCATCTGCGTAGAGATGGATAAGAGAGTTGCCTGCAGCAAAAGCGACATCATTGATGTATACAGAAAATAGTGTCGGCCCGAGGATCGAACCCTGAGACACCCCCATTGAGACAGCCAGAGGTCCGGACAGCAGGCCCTCTGCCCTAACACACTGATACCCATCAGAGAAGTAATTAGTGAACCAAGCGAGGCACTCATTTGAGAGACCCAGGCCCTTGAGTCTGCTGAGGATGCAGTGATTGACGGAATTGAAAGTGTTGGCCAGGTTGTTGAAGACAGCTGCACAGTATTGTCTTTGGTCGATGGCTGTTATAATGTTGTTTAGAACCTTAAGTGTTGCTGAGGTGCACCCATGACCAGCTCGGAAGCCAGATTGCATATCAGAGAGGCTGTGGTGGGATTCAAAATGGTCTATTATCTGTTTATTGACTTGACCTTCGAAGACTTTAGAGAGGCATGGCAGGATGGAGATAAGTCTGTAGCAGTTTGGGTCTGAAGTGTCACCCCCTTTGA
>JACXGM010000282.1:64176-80844 GCA_016801145.1 Umbra pygmaea
TTTATTTATCATATGCATCGGATAACATACATCATCCTATGCAGAGAAATTTCTTTTGACATGGCACGGCGATTCTATGCAGTGGGCTTATAAACAAGAATTTACAACAATATAAGAATTTTAAAATAGAAATGACAATAGTAATAATAATAATAAAACGCTATGTACTGAGCAGTGGTCTGGAAAATGTACAACAGTAGAAGTAGTAAATATTATAGATTTGGCATGGAAAAATTGCTTTAAGGTGTATTTGAATTCTGCTACATCAGATGTAGAGAGCATAAAATGACTAGGGGGATTACTTCAGCAGCTTTCCAGTCTTTAGGTATCTCTGATGAAGCAAAGCCGAGGTTGAAAAGGCTAGTAATGGGAGAGGCAATAGTTGTTGCAGACATTTTTAAGAAGAAAGGGTCCAGATTGTCAAGTCCATCTGATTTGTAGGGGTCAAGGTTTTGCAGTTCTCTCAAAACATCTACGGTCTGGATTTCGTCAAATCAGAATTTTGGGGGGCTGGGGCCAGATGCTGAGGTAGGTGCTGAGTTGGTGGTCTGGGTGGGGGTGGCCAGGTGGAACGCATGGCCTGCCATAGCAAAATGTTTATTGAAGTTCTCTATCATAGTAGACTTGTTGGTGGTGACAGTGTCTCCGAGCTTTAGAGTGGTGGGCAGTTGGGTGGAGGTGATCTTGTTCTCCATTGATTTAACTGTGTACCAGGACTTTTTAGAATTGGTACTGCAGGAAGCAAATTTATGTTTGAAAAAGCTAGCCTTAGCTTCCCTAACGTCCTGTGTGTAACTGTTTCTGGTTTCCTTAACCCTTTAATTTCCTTGCTGTGAAAAAATCCATTGTGTGCTCTACCAAACGGGTGAGTCGAACACTAAAGGGTTAAAGACCTGCAGATTGTCAGGGTTATTCGAGGCTAGTGAGGTCCGCCATATAATGTTTTTGTGCTTGCAGAGTGTGGTCAGTTCCGGAGTGAACCAGGGACTATATCTGCTCTTTGTTCTGAACTTTTTGACTTTGATCTGACGCCATCTAACTTTGACCATTCTCCACAAATGGTATCAGGTCAATATCCTTTCAAGAAACATGTGCCAGATCTATTAGGAAGGCCTTTTCACTTAAATGTTTTAAGGAGGGTTTGATGGTGATGAGGGGAGGTATTTTAACTGTAGACCCATTATGGACACAGGCAATGAGGCAGTGATCACTGAGATCCTGAGTGAAGACAGCGGGGGTGTATTTTGAGGGCATGTTAGTCAGGGCAACATCAATTATGGTGCCTTTGTTTACAGATTTTAGGTTGTATTTGGTAGGTTCATTGCTCATCTGTGTGAGGTTAAGAGCATCCAGCTTGGACAGTAAATTTGTTGAGGCATTTAACATGTCCCAATTTAGATATACTAATAGTAAGAACTCTAAGGATAAATGGATGGCGATCAATTTGCATAGAATGTGGTGGGGGCTGAAAGAGGTCTATAAAAATCAGCTACAGTAAATGGCTTATCTTTGGAAAAGTGGATTTTTAGAGGTAAAACCTCAAACATTTTGGGCTAAGATCAACGGAGCATTGTAGATTCTCTATATAGTAGAGTCCAACTCCGCCCCCTTTTGCAGTTCTGTCTTGATGGAAGATGTTATTGTTAGAGATAGATATTTCTGAATATTTTGTGGATTTTTTAAGCCAGGATTCCGACACAGCTAGGATGTCAGGGTTAGTTGAGTGTCTGAAAGCAGTAACTAAATCAATTTTAGGGAGAAGGCTTCTAATGGTAATATGCATGAAACCAATGTTTTTACAGAGGTCATCGAATCACAGTATCTGAGGCGTTGGGTTATCAAAAAGGGTTGCCGGGCCTGGATTTAGCTGAACATCTCCTGAGTAGCTTAGGAGGAGGAGGATTAGAATCTGGCTAATGGCTATGAGAATTGGCCATTTAGTGCAATTGGGAATGTAAAATAAGGGGGTGGGTTTCTGAGCATAGTAGAATGTATTCTACTATTATTCTGCTTTGTGGGCAGATAATGATAGCAGGCTGGATATGTAATGGAGGTAAACCTAGGCATTGTGTGAAAGAAAAAGAGATTGTATTTCTAGAGAAACCAGTTAAATCAGATCGTAGTGAAGAGGGGGATTGGAGGGACAAAGGACCCTGATTCATGATGAATAGGAAACTTACAATGGAATAGGACAATGGTAACTAGCTAAAACATAAAAAACGAGACATACTGATATTATAGGCAGCAGAAAGCAGTCAGATGAAATGGCGAGAGAATTTTCGACTAAGCGCTGCACATGCGCACATGCACAGGGCCTTGTAGCCAAGAATGTGTGCCTCCTGGCAAAGTACCGTTGCATGGTAACATCTGTGTTGCAATACATGATCCAATAGGTCACAGGTGTCCTGTTAAGTGTATGTGGTCCGAATATCAGAAATGCTAGAGACTAGTATGAAGTAGCTATGTCCTGAGAGCTGTTGTAGAGGCAGGGTTAGCCGCTAAAGTTAGCTAGCTAATGTTGTGCTGCTGTTTAGCTGCTGATCTGCAATTTAGCTGCTAATGATAGCCCCTATGTTCAGGAAAATATCAAGCCAGGCTAATCGAGACTTGTAGGTTGCTCGTGGTGAACTCATCGCATTGGAAATCCTGCCATGGTTGGAGCAGATTTTAGGAATATGTTGGCAATGCAGTTGATTTGAGGCGATTGGTGTTCCGGTCATCAGTAGCAGCGGATGCCTTGGAGCTGGATCCCTTCGTTGGTTTAGCAGAGAGGTAAGACACGCACATGGTACTAATCCCAAGCTATACGAACCGTATATGCTAGCAAAAAAAAAAGCTTGGTACCATTGGAAAGACGAAGATCAGCCGAAAATAATCCATGTGGGTTTATCAGAGCCGACAGCTATCGCCCTCAAAGTCGGTCATGTTTTTTTGACTTTTGCCTTTTTTACTAAACACATTACAGACAGGAAGTAGGATGTGAAAATGACAAAATAGCAACTCTGAAATGATGTAGGACATCATCCTGACCAATACCAACATGGTACCAATATGGTTGTAAAGAGGGGGTTCCGCTGATAAAATATTGGCAATGCAAATAATGAGAAGTGGTTGATCCATGTGGATTAATGACAAGTTGTAGATATTGCGTCTCAAAGTTGGGTACTTTTCACTGACTATATTTTGGTAAACTAAAAACATTACAGTCAAACAAGGTTTTACAAAACAAAACATTTATTTTCTGTAAAGTACGCACCTAACTGTGTAGGGGGCGGGGTTAATTTAATGAAATAACATTTCCTATTTTTCATGCATCGCTATAAAATGTGGCCCTTCGTTTGGTTTCAAAAGCTCAATGTAGCCCTCAAGCAAAAGTTATTGCCCACCCCTGTTCTAGAGCGTCGGGGGTCTTTGAAGGTCGATCACGTGAATTTGATTGTGGGAAGCAGAATTCGTGATCATGATAAAAAAATGATTAATTGTGCAGCCCTACTGTCTTGAACAAATTTCTAAGGCTATCGAAGATCGCAGCCTTGTTTTTAGTGCTTCCAAATTTTAATGCCGATGCCGAGATGGTATTTTCGATGGTTGGTTTGAACAAAACCTCAACACAAAACAGCTTGTCTCTGGACGGGACATCAAAGTCAAAAAGTCAAAGTTGTTTATTTGTCATGTGCATCGGATAACATCACATCATCCTATGCAGAGAAATTCTTTTGACAAGGCTCGACACATCTACACAGAGGGCTTAAAAAGGTTATGTACAATATAAAGAAATTTTAAAACGATAATAATAATAGTAACAAAATACAAAATACACTATGTACTGAGCAGGGGTCCGGAGAGTGTACGACAGCAGAAGTAATAAATATGATAAAATATGGCATGGAAAATTACTTTTAAAGGTGCATTGAATTCTGCTACATCAGATGTAGAGTGGATAAAGTGACCAGAGAATGTCAGGGCTCAAGAAATGATTGTAATTCGTGATCAATGTTCCATGTTGAGCAGCCGAATGGCCTGCGAAAAGAAACTGTTTTTTTTAATCTGGTAGTCCGTGCCTTGATGCTCCGGTAACGTCTACCAGATGGCAGCAGTGAGAAAAGGTCACGGCCTGGATGGCTATGGTCTCTTAGGATATTCTGTGTTTTCCTCCGGCATCGCTTGTGGTAGATGCCTTGCACGGAGGGGAGACAGCAGCCAATGATGCGCTCCGCTGACTTCACCACCCTCTGAAGGGCCTTGCGATCAGCAGCGGATCAGCAGTGGACACCCTTTGTACTCCGTTATCTGCCGCAGTCCACACCACATGCGCCTTGGGTCTGAGCTGTTGTAGTTGGACTCCAATTTGTCCCCATAGCCTCTTTTAGCATCTCTGTTGGCCTTCCGTAGGTCATATCTGGCCCTCCTCAGAGCCTCCAGGTCCCCAGAGTTATAGGCAGAGGACCGTGCTGCAAGCTTGGCACAGACATTACCGTTAACCCAGGGCTTTTGGTTAGGGAAGGACATTGTCCTTAATCATGAGCCTGAAAATGGCTAGGCTTGAGCGGAACTGTTTCAAATATGGAAATTCTTCTGCAAGTCTGAGAAATTATTAATAACAACAACCAAAACACTAATAATTATTATTAATAAAACACCCCCATTCCCGCAACCCATCTAACCCGCCCCCCCCCCCCTTTGACCCCCTGGCGGGGGGATGTCACTCTTGCCTATCTTCAAAACTTGAGAGCCCTGCAATAGTCCATTGTGTGCAGTATTGAATGGGGAGTTGGGATGCACGCTGGCTAGCAGGTTGTGCAGGCTAAAATATGAATACAATGTTTGTTATTGATTAGCCAGTTAGCAGTAGCTGGTTAGCTAGCTATCTACCGGAGAGTCCTAGAATGGTGGGAAAATAGCAGGTTGTACTCATGGTAAAGGCAAGTGACCGGAGAGTATGCAGCAGTTCCTATAGATGTAATGTGATGAAAAAAAATAACTTAACTTTTTGACAAATCAACACAAAAACAATAAGACAAAGACTATATACACAGGACAGACTGAATCCACACCTCGCACGTTAAGCCAAAATTGGCATAGCTCTGCCTGCGATTTGGGTTAGATAAATCTGATTATTCATCCTGCCATGTCGCTCTCCAGTGACTCCTTGTGTTCAGATCGAGTGACTGTGAATTAAATTGAAGAAGAATAGTCAGTGAATGTAATCATCTTGTGCATGATCAGAATAAATGCTGTGTTGGTTAAATAGTGCGAAAAGAATCGGTGGCGAAAAGTGGTTGGATGAAGCATGCGCGTGCCTCTCGTCATTCCACAGATCTGTACAAGGAGTTGCAGAGCTCCCAGCAAGGCAAGATAGAGACGGTATCGGGACAAGAGGAAAATCTGGAAAAATATAAATTGTTCCATTTGCTCTGGTCCTGAAAATAACAAGCGCCCGTCCTCCCCAATTAGGATCCAATGACCACGGCTGCTTTCTACATTAATGGTGCCTTCACAGATGTGCAAGTTACCCATGCCATGGGATCTGACACACCCCTATACCATGACAGACGCTGGTTTGTATGGTCCACATTTTGGACCAACATATGCTGCCATCCAGACGTCGTCCAGGGACGTACGTGCATTTTCAGTATTTTTCCAATGGGGGAAATTCCACTTACTAAACTTAACCAACTAGTGTCTTCAGTGCCTAAATGCTTAAAACGTGTTATTAAAAGAAACGGTGAGGTTACACAGTGGTAAAGAGTCGACTGTCCCAACTTTCTTTGGAGTGTGTTGCAGTCATCAGATTTGAAATGAGAGTTTTTATTTTCCAAAATAAATTCACAAAGTAGAATAATGTGTTAATAATTGAGTTTTCAACATAGTACAAGGTGAATAGAATTTTCAAATTACTTTATTTTTTATTTTTTTTGCATTTTCCAAACCCTCACAACTTTTTCGGGAATTGGGGTTGTATTAGACTTTTCATATTGTTATTTAATTTCAAACAATTGACGTATGTTATCACCAATGTATTGGCCATAAATAAAACCTGTTTGATTAGGATGGATAGTTTCTGGTATGTACTTTTTCATTCTACAGTAAATGCTATGCATTTTACTAAAATATGTGCATTACAACATTGAAATGTGAGAGGCCTCCAGTTTATAATTGAGTAGGATCCTTATATTTACCACTCGGTTCCTGTTTGAGCAAAAAGGAGATTAGACCTTCTTGTTGAGTTCCAGAAAGACAGTGGATATTTTAATATAGTAGTTAAAACAAGCTATCATTAGGTATTTTAATTCCTAAAAAGTAAGATAGACCTCTTTAATAGGTATAACATCAAGCTTAGGTGACATTCATGGCAACTATTCTTCCTGGTGCTGGAGACTTTAATCAAAAATAACAAGACCAGAGCCATCCAAAAAGTGCAGGGGAAGCGTTCTGACCCCAAGTCCCACTGGAGCTCCGGTAGGGAAGCAGCAACGTTAAGGAGATCCCTTCACAGCACTCATTCCAAATTAAAATGTTTTCGATTTATAATGAGATTTTTTATTCTTTATGAATTGTTTGTTAAAATTTAAATATATGACATATACGAATATCACATTTTGAATGACTATATTAAACATGTCATAGTACTGTATATGATTTGCTTAGCTGAAATAAATGTGTTTTAAGATCTATCAGGGGTACACAGAGAAACGCTATTAAACAGTGTCACTTTGACGTCAGAAACATTCCCACAATGCCTAGTAACACGCATGCGCTTTGCACTCATTTACAATTTTTAGACAGCGATCTATAATCAAAGATGGCGGGCGCCTCCGACCCACTGGAAGATATGCTCTTTTCTGAGGTAGATGAAAAAGCTGTTAGCGATTTAGTGGGCTCGTTAGAGTCACAACTTGTTGGCCAAAGCAATCCCGAAGATACCGCCTCGGAAAACAGAAGCGCTGGGTCGTCTGTCTCTGCAAACCACCACTTAGGGAAAACGTTACCTGTTCAAGTGGGCACTACATTAGAACAGCAACAACAAGGGCAACATAAAGCTGGTGTGCACCAGGAGACGAACTCTAAAGAAATTAGCCAGGAGAAAACGCGTACATCTTCTTCGTTGACTTCTGTCGCGTCCTTTGAGGAGTCTCCCACCACTCCAGGGACCGTGACAAACGCTACCGCGAGCGGGTTGCAATCACATGGAACATCATCTATCACAACACTGCCCGCATCTAGTGGTATAGCAACTTCTGTTGTCAGCAGCATCAGCACCACCACCAGCCGAGGGTACACTCTGGCTTCAGGTCAAACATCCACCGACACTGTCGATCATCCAAGAAAACGCATTACTGCATCATTACGGAGTGCATCCGCGGGAATACAGAGTTTGAATGGTACGGGAGGAGCCGTAACGTCAAGGGATAACCCCCCTGCAGCGGGGACAGAGGCATTGAATACTAGGGTTAGCACCGAGGCTAGCTGCGCTAGTGACGCGAACTCAAGTCGGATTCTGAACGTCACATCTTGTGTAAATACAACGACTTTCACTTTATGTAGCTCCAGCATCTCCTCAGCTCAGTCAGCGATCCCTCTAGATAGGGGGACCCCTACTATTGCTTTGCAGAGACTACCAAGTCACATTGTTGCGAGCATCGCACAGAATGGAAATGGCACTACGGTTTCGGCTTTGGTCAAACAAGGCGCAATAGGACCTATCACATCTGCAGCAACTTCGCAAGTGAACAACAACAAAGACTCTTCCGACGCGAATTCGGACGCCCCTGCGCAGTCCAAAACAGTAATGTCCAGTCTGCCAAGTGTCAATACCGTAATAAACGCTGTTTCCTCTCCCAATGTTGTCAGTGTAGCAACTACTTCTGCTGCCAGCCCTGTCATGACAAAGCCTGCTGTCAATGTTGTAGGACAAACTGCTGCTACAACTGTTGGCATGGTAAGGCCAGTCTCACCGGCTGTGGCCACAGCCTCACAGCCTCCACTCCGAGGACTAACTGCTGCTCAAAGGATTGTAACTCCCCAGTTGATTGTAAGACCCCCACAACAGCAACAGACGACTATTCAACTGCCTCCTGGGTTTACCATTCCACCGGGTAAGGTGTTAGGGGGATGAAATAACTCTCTTCAAATCAGAGACAGCGGAAATCGGAATCTCAGATTAAAACAATGAAACTGGGCAGGCATTTTTGAAAGCCTTGTCCATTATGTCATCACCCATCAAATAACCTTTGTACTTTAATGTGAAACACAACTTCAACAGGTGTTGTGGTCCTTTCTTTCCCTCGTCCCAAGATTGTCAGAAATGCAGCAATCTTTTAATGTGCTTTGATAAAGTTTATTAATATGATAAAAACCTGTCAGTGACTCATGATACCCATTATAAACACTCAAAGACCACAACCAATACTTCATATCACACCAGATAGGATTTTCTCTGTTGACATTTTATTGATGTCTCAAAGTTAATACAATGAGATTCATGCAGAATGTAAAAGAGCAGCTCAAGCTACTCAGGTTTCATGTATTTGCCGACAGATTTCCATGCAACTAAATACACATTTTACCACCAGTGTTTTCCATGTGTAATGTTGTAATGCACATGAAATATTTATTTCCTAAGATTGCTTTTTTAATTGTCATGGCGGACATACAAAAATCCTTTAATCAGAATAAAGCTTTATTGAAAAGGTGCATCAAGCATTTTATAAGAAATATGCAACATGCATTTTCTAAACCCTGTGAAGTCCATGATAAGTTACGGGGGGCCTTCAAGTAGTGCAGTCACAGCACAACCCTGTCACCATGACCAGGGTTCGTATCCTGGTCGCGGCATTCCGACAATTTCTGGGATCCAGCATGGGGTGTCACAAATTGGTATCGCGCTGCCCGGAATTGAAGGGTGGATTTTCAGATGGAAGTCCCTTGTCTCGCCACTCTCTTGCAACCCCTTGTGTTAGTTCTGCTGCCTGTAAATTAAATCATAATTGCAGATTTGAATGTGTAGCCTTGGTATGCATGCATCAACTAAAAGCTGCCATGTTGAATGAGCAGTGTGATAAGAATTAGACTGGCTGAGCGAAACGTGCTTGGAGGAAGCACGTGATCGATCTTCAACCACTTGCTGTAAAATTGGACAAAAGAAAGAAATATAGGTAAAATTCCACTCGCCAGAAACAATGTTAGTTTGTTTGTAGTGTAATTAAGCACATGTTTTTAAAGTGTGGTAGGAGAATTACATAGTATAAAATGTGTGACTTCAAGTATACAATTTGATGGGTATTCGCATATTTAGGCATTTTCACTGCCATTATTGTCATAATAAATATTATATACAGAAAGGTCTCAATAAGTTGAAGGAACACATTGTTGGTCGACTAATAAATATGCTACACGCTTCCTTTTTCCATCACAACTGTATTGATTTTTAATGCATCCTGACAAAAAACAAGAATGGAGTTATAGCTACTGATGCTGATGCTGATGTAGGCATCAGCATCAGTAGCTATAACTCCATTCTAATTTTTTGTCAGGATGCATTAAAAATCAATAGACATACCTACTCATGTTTTTTGCTCCTACTCAGTTTTTACGCTGCTCCTGAAACTTTGTCTTAGGAGATTATGTTAACACCCATGCTTTAATGGTCTTACGATCACAGCAACCAAAATATCATAGCTGTCTAGGTATTTTCATTTCTGAGTCGCACAGGCATTCAATCCTTAGTTAGGGTAAATGTGAGGAAATATATTTTGAGTACAGCAAACCCCTGTCGCATATCTCACTTTCTCAGTTCATTTATTGACAAGTTCTTAGCTATACACATAGCTGCCTGTGATTTTCCCAGCATGAAATGATCAAGTCTGAATAAAGTATTACTATGTGCAACCAATGAGTCAGCCATGCTCTGATAATCTGAGGCTATCAAGTATGACTGGGATTAAATTGCATCTGAAGCAGGATTTTGATTGGTCTGAAAGTCCTCTAATGTAAGGCAACATGCAGTTTAACAGACGGGTAGTTGCTCATCATAGAGCACTAGATTGCTTTATGTGTGCCAACATTTACTATAGACCATACATTATAGGGCCTACTTGTGTCTATACCCATTAGGATCAGCCTACCTTAAATGTAGTTTCAAAAAGAACCTACCTGTTTGTGAGAAATTAGGCACTATGATATAATGTTTTGAGAGGATGGGCCATTTGTGTTTGGGAACAGACACTTTGTGTGCTCATCGTCCCATTCTGATTGAAGCTTATTAGAATTGAATCCACAGATTAAACCAGATGTTTTTTAAACAAGTCTGGACGTAAGAATTTCAACATTCAACAAGAATATTCAACGAGATAGCTGTCTCTATACATATAGCTCTCCTATCGCTGCATGGTCACTATTTCGTGACCATGCAACAACGTTTCTTTGCCATAGTTTTGTACTCTCTGCAATTGCAAAAAATTTGAATCGAATCTATGTGACTGTAAGGTGCACTTCGTTAAGACCGCCCATTTGTCTTTGAACAGGTCAGTGTGTTGAATCTGATTGGTCGGTGTTGTTGCACTCTGTGTTGCAGGGATGGTGTTGGTGCGCACAGAGATGGGTCAGCTGGTGATGGTTCCTCAACAGGCCCTCGCCCAGGCTCAGGCTCAAGCCCAGAACAACATTTCCCCTCGACCAGCCACGCCCACTTCAGGGGCCCCCTTCAGAGGAACTACCCCACAGGTAAGAGGCACCACCCCACTATCACTCTGACATGCCTTAGTGGTTCACTGGTTGATAGGGATATTTATTGAGAAATGTGTTGATTTTTAGCACATCGTGCATACATTTGACCTAAAAGGAGAAATAAGAGAAATAGACCTTTTGTGTACATAGAAAAAGTCTTAGGTCTTTGAGTTCAGCTCATGATAAATGGGAGCAAAAACAAAAGTGTTGCATTTATATTCTTGTTCATTGTAGATAAAGTGAATGTAATTAATATTTTGATTACATTCGATTCAACATAATTTTTTTTAGGAAAGTAGAATTGGTAAAGTAGTTAAGAATGATGAAAAATTCACAAACCTATACCATTGTAGTATTAAGAAATTTGACAGCTGTATCTCATATCAAATGAAAATAAGTTGTTATAGCCTGCCACCTAGCTGTCTGTTGGCTTATCTTACATTGCTGAAGCATCTGTGAACATTGTTTCTACTTTACATTTGGTCAGTCATTACCTATTTTTACTGGGCTGATGTTATCGGTAACTATGAAGATATTCCCAATTTTGTTGTTTAGTAGTATTTACTTTAAACAGAAAGGGTTTGTAAATTGGCAATAGTGAGACTTAAGATATTAGACCATAATCACATCCAGGAAATTTCCGCGGGTGCTGGAGTTGGAGAGTTAAACCAACAAAACAAAACAATAATGCCACACTTATAGGAATTCTTCCCAAGTGATATTGTAAATGCAATGTTTCATGAATGTCTGAAGAAGACTCGAGGGTCAACTCATTGTACTTAAAATAAAATCACTTGGTAACTTTACAACCACTTTTTGTTGATATCCTTTTGCACATGAAGATGACTTCTCCACAAGTGAATTTGATGTAGTGATTTTTTACATTTTGCACATAATATCTCGTTGACAACATTTACATGTCACTAGGGGGCAGCATTTCCCTAAATTGTATTGTTCAGCCTAACAAAGGAATCTTGCAATGCTTTTGATCACCACTAGGTGTCGTTATGACATTCCTTGTATTGTTTCTAATTAAAACATTCTAGAAATGACTGAGAACTGGTAATTGCATTGTAAATTACATTTATTGAATGTATTGAAGTAGGCTCAGCTACTTTGCAATATCATTCTTTTCATGAGCTGTAGAAATGCAAGTTACTGTCAGTAAGAATAATATCTTTGGGGAAATGCATTGTTTTAACATTGATTACATGCAAATTATTCAGAACTTAATTTTTGAAAGTTTGCTGCATGAGATATATGTTTGTAATTTACAAATAAAGTAAACATCTTAGGCCATTTATTAGGGGCACTTATCTAGCACTAAGTTGGAGCCCTTTTGAATTCTTCAAGCAGTCTGAAACATTTCACAGACATATTGGTCCATTCCAAACAAATTGGCATCACACAGTTGCTGTTTTTTAGACCGAAGTGCATGTTTGCTACACACAGCTTGAATCATCTCCTCCCTAGATGCTCCATTTGGTTGAGCGCAGGCCACTCAATTTGCGAGACCAGGTGGTATGTTTCCTTTCCTCAATTATCCAGTGTTGGACATTCATTCGTTCGTTCGTTCGTTCGTTCGTTCGTTCGTTCGTTCGTTCGTTCATTCATTCATTCATTCATTCATTCATTCATTCATTCATTCATTCATTCATTCATTCATTCATTCATTCATTCCCACTAAGCAGCTTCTTCTGGTTGCTAGCGAATAGCCATGGTACCTGGTTTGACTTCTGCATCTTAAGATGTTATTCTGCACATTAGTGTTGTACTGTGCCATTTTTATGTTTATTTTCCCCATTTGTGGCCTGCCTGTTTGATTGCATAATTCTTGCCGTTTTCCTTTGAACTCTCTCATTAACATATAGTTTTCAACACATTTTTGTGTTTGTTTTCTGCCACTCCCTGTATAGTTTTTTGCTAACGGTTCAACTGTGCCATTAAAATGTATTCAAGTCTTTGATGCACTTTGCAAAGGTGCATTGTTCTCATTTCGTGAGCTTTTCTCAATTCCTTCTAATTGTATTAACACCTCAAAGCTCACCATAAATGCATGTGACATTGCCACCTTTCTCTGGCAGTTGAAGAGGTAATGTAGCAAGCAAGTTACTTAGTCCTGTTAAGTTACTACAGTGCCTTGCCAAAGTATTTGGCCCCCTTGAACATTTTGACCTTTTGCCACATTTTAGGCTTCAAACATTAAGATATAAAACTGTAATTTTTTGTGAAGAAGCATCAACAAGTGGGACACAGTCATGAAGTGGAATGAAATTTATTGGATATTTCAAACTTTTTTAACAACGGACAAATTGGGCGAGCAAAATTATTCAGCCCCTTTACTTTCAGTGCAGCAAACTCTCTCCAGAAGTTCAGTGAGGCTCTCTGAATGATCCAATGTTGACCTAAATGACTAATGATGATAAATAGAATCCACCTGTGTGTAATCAAGTCTATGTATAAATGCACCTGCTCTGTGATAGTCTCAGAGGTCCGTTGAAAGCACAGAGAGCATCAAGAAGAACAAGGAACATACCAGGCAGGTCCGAGATACTGTTGTGGAGAAGTTTAAAGCCGGATTTGGATACAGGTAAGATTTCCCAAGCTTTAAACATCCCAAGGAGCACTGTGCAAGCGATAATATTGAAATGGAAGGAGTATCAGACCACTGCAAATCTACCAAGACACGGCCGTCCCTCTAAACTTTCAGCTGATACAAGGAGAAGACTGATCAGAGATCCAGCCAAGAGGCCCATGATCACTCTGGATGAACTGCAGAGATCTACAGCTCAGGTGGGCGAGTCTGTCCATAGGACAACAACCAGTCGTATACTGCACAAATCTGGCCTTTATGGAAGAGTGGCAAGAAGAAAGACATTTCTGAAAGATATCCATAAAAAGTGTTGTTTAAAGTTTGCCACAAGCCACCTGGGAGACACACCAAACATGTGGAAGAAGGTGCTCTGGTCAGATGAAACCAATATCGAACTTTTTGGCAACAATGCAAAACGTTATGTTTGGCGTAAAAGCAACACAGCTCATCACCCTGAACACACCATCCCCAATGTCAAACATGGTGGTGGCAGCATTATGGTTTGGGTCTGCTTTTCTTCAGCAGGGACAGGGAAGATGGCTAAAATTGATAAGAAGATGGATGGAGCCAAATACAGGACCATTCTGGAAGAAAACCTGATGGAGTCTGCAAAAGACCTGAGACTGGGATGGAGATTTGTCTTCCAACAAGACAATGATCCAAAACATAAAGCAAAATGTACAATGGAATGGTTCACAAATAAACATATCCAGGTGTTAGAATGGCCAAGTCAAAGTCCAGACCTGAATCCAATCGAGAATCTGTGGAAAGAACTGAAAACTGCGGTTCACAAACGCTCTCCATCCAACCTCACTGAGCTCGAGCAGTTTTGCAAGGAGGAATGGGCAAAAATTTCAGTCTCTCGATATGCAAAACTGATAGAGACATACCTCAAGCGAATTACAGCTGTAATCACAGCAAAAGGTGGCGCTACAAAGTATTAACTTAGTATTAACTTTTGCACACCCAAATTTTAAGTTTTTTATTTGTTAAAAAAGTTTGAAATATCCAATAAATTTCGTTCCAATTCATGATTGTGTCCCTGTAAAAAATTACAGTTTCATATCTTTATGTTTGAAGCCTGAAAAGTGGCAAAAGGTTGAAAAGTTCAAGGGGGCAGAATACTTTCGCAAGGCACTGTACATCAGCCATTTTGAGCTGTTTCTTTGTTTTGGTGAATCGCCCATCTTAGCAACATGTGGTTGGGGGAACCATGTGCGTGCCATTCCGCATCTGTCCAAGGAATTGAGGAGCTGCTGACAAGGCAGGGTTAGTGGGAAGTGGCAGGGGAGCCTTAGGCTGGCCACAATAAAAGGCCACTCTAAAATGTGCAGTTTCATCACACAGCACTCTGCCACAGATGTTGCAAGTTTTGAGGGAGCAAAACTGACAACTCCCACGCAGTGATTTAAAGCCACAACAGGTGGGTTCAGCACCACGGCCAGCTCTGCAGCCTACTGAATTGTTTGTGATTCCTTAGGCTACTGAGCTGTTGTGGCTTTAATTTACTGTGTGGGAGTTGTCAGTTTCACTTTCTCAAAACTTGTGACATCTGTGGCATTGTGCTGTGATGAAACTGCACATTTTAGAGTAGCCTTTTATTGTGGCCAGCCAAAGGCACACCTGTGCAATTATTATGCTGTCTAATCAGCATCTTGATATGCCACACGTGTAAGGTGGATGGATTATCTTAGCAAAGGAGAAGTGCTCGCTAACATAGATTTCGACAGACTTCTAGAAATAGGCCTTTTGTGTACATAGAAAAAGTCTTAGGTCTTTGAGTTCAGCTCATGATAAATGGGGGCAAAAACAAAAGTGTCACGTTTATATTTTTGTTCAGTGTATTGAACAAAAGTTATGTGTTATATCAGAGTTATGCAATAGTGATTTAGACTCAGAGAGAATCGAATGTTCGAAACTGTCACTGATAGCAGATTACTGAGCTGCAATTGACATCAACAGAGCAAAACAAGAAGAGCTGGGATATAAAAGGGAATATTGTTTATTCCCAGTGCTCGTCTCCGTTCTGTCAGGCTGTCTGTCATTTTCCTGTGACTGTAAGGGAAAGCGGAAGGCATTCTAAGTTGAGCTTTTTCCTTCCACACATTTTAAATCATTAATCATCCAACTGCCTTATTGTTTTAAAAAGCTAACCACATTGCTCATTGTGCTGAATAAAGCATCTGTTGTGAAGGCATGGCTGGCAGGGGGATAACCCCTCGGCTCTTCCCCTCTCACAGCTCATTCTTTGAGCCCACAAAACTTTCTGCTGATGAGAGACTCAGAGAGAGAGGCGCCTCTTGCTTCTCGGACCCCCCCTCAACTTTTTCTGGGTCGGTCTGTGCAATTGTGTGTTATCAGTCAATGCTGAAAGCCAGGTTCAGGACAGGGCCACTCTAGCCCCCCCTTCTCTTTCTCCTCACGTTATTGCCCCTTTTCCATTGACCACATCTGAAGCGCACCGTATTGCTTCGCGTGGTCAGGGGCCAGCCGAGGACAGTCATTGTTGTGTTTCTACAACCAATCAGAGAATGGTTTGCACATTTCACGCGTTTGTGAATGAGAGAATTTGTGCTACTCTACAATGCGTATGTAGAGAGGAAAACAATTGTATGCCTCAACAATTTACAGAAAATATAAATTCGGTAGAACAACAATAACAGACAACTTGTAAGTCTGATTTAAACAACTGTTTGGACTTGTTTGCATAACATTTAATAGGGGCACTGTGTAGAATTTCGCTGGTGAGAAGGCTACTTCCTCTTTCAGATACTTCTTCATAAAGCTGTACAAGCTATTTCTTGATATTTAAAAACTATGAAAAAAGCAATTCTTCATGTAAGAACATATTTCCATAAACTATGTAGTGTTTTGTTACACACAAAAGCACTGCCTAAAATTAATTATAATTACTGAAGATGGACCTGTGATTGCCATTGTATAAAAAAAAGGAAAAAATAAGAAATACAATGATTAAAATCATTATACACATTGCTATTTTCATGTAATGATGGTATAAGTGTATGTAAGGGAAATTCTATTTAGAATCTTTTTATCCTTTATCCCATGAATTTGAGTTGCACAAACTATTGTTATACTCTTCTGTCATGGAGTTGCACTTTGACCTTTCCCTTCATTGTCTTCAGACATGTTGTATTTTTCCTCATTTTGAAGCCATGTTGCTTTTCTGTTCTTTTTTTCCCTTTTCTCTACTTCCTTCCTCTCACCACTGACCCTGTCTTACTCTCCCCTCCACCAACCACTGACCCTGTGTCACCCTTCACACCACTGACCCTGTGTCACCCTTCACACCACTGACCCTGTGTCACCCTTCACACCACTGACCCTGT
>JACXGM010000283.1:0-28887 GCA_016801145.1 Umbra pygmaea
CTAGTGACAACGCTATAAAAGCCTATTGCGGTGCTTGCGTCACTCCCTTACCCCTCCTACCAGTTCCTATGGCCACTTCACCAGTGCGAATGCAAATAGCAAAACCTGTTTTTGGGGAGAGTAGTTAGTAGAACTGTTTTGAAGTGGACTGTTCCTATAACTACGTTCCTGTAACTACTTGGTCGGAAAGCGGCTATTGTGGAGGAGGTGAGGTTGCCCATTCTCACCATCTGGGGTCTTCTCGTTAGGAAGTCCAGGATCCAGTTGCAAAGGGAGGAGTTAAAGGATCCTGAGCTTGGAAATGAAATTGTGCAATACACAATTTCTCCCAAATTCAAAATAAAAATGGTGTAATTCAGAGCATTAATTTGACAACTGGTCTTAATATAAAAACAAGATGCAATGTTGTCAGACCTCAAATAATGCAAAGAAAATAAGTTTATATTGATTTTTAAACAATGCAATACTAATTTGTTAACTTAAAATCTTCAGAAATCAATATTTGGTGGAATAATATTAATACTTAAAATAATAATAATTGTCTTTCCTACAGAGATGCTCTCCACAAGTCTTTCAAATTGACGTTGGGTGGCCATCTTCCTCTTGATCCAGCCCTAAATCACATTAAATACGTTCTGAGGGAACTATTTTGTAAAAACGAAATATGTCAAACATGAACGTATGAGAGGGTCAATTACGTTTGTAGGGAACTAAATTGAACACTCGAATAACGTTCAATATGAACATTAGAAGATCATGACGTAGCATGTAAATAGCATCGTTTTTGCTAGGGCGGAGGTCGGGGATGGTGGATGGGCGTATAAATCCGCGACTTGCATGCCAGTGTTCGCGAGTTCAAATCCAGAACGGCAGTTTGTGTGTGTTTTGTTCTACATTGCTTGCGTCATGCAGACAGGCGATTGTCGGTTTCTGTAATGTTAACCCTAACCTTAATTCTAACCTTAACCTCGGTAACGTCATATCTAACCTTAACCGTTAGTAACCTCATGCCTAACCTTAACCGTTAGTATCCTCCTACCTAACCTTAACTGTGAATGTTGCAATATAATTTCGAAGGCTATGGAATGTATGGAATGCTCTCGCATAAATCCGCTAAACGAAATGTACCGGAGCAACGTAATTGAAGTACAAATATAGCCTAATAACAAAATGTGCAGTTCAAACGTAAAAATCCCTAAATATGTTGGCATATAACGTAATTTAGGTTTTCAAAATAGTTTCCTGAGGACATCATTTGGTAGAAATTCTAAGATTTACGGTTGGATCACATTCCAGAGGTTTTCAATGGGGTTAATTGAAAATTAAAATTTGCAGTGGCCTCTTAATATTTTCCAGAGCTGTATCTACTCCCCAGTGCTATGAAGACTATACTGAATACCATCTTAATTTCCCTTTCAATGAAACAAGTAATCAATCGGTGACTGAATTAACCTCTGACCTCTGTCATGTTGCTGAGGCACACAGAGGGGGGCTCGTTGGTGGTAATCATGCTTTTCTTGTGAATAGTTGGTGGGCTGCCCTCGTGCTTTGCCTCCACACTACTCTTATTAGAGTTGTCGTGCTGGATCTCATTTTCCTCTGTAGGAATTTCCTCACAGAACCTGCACCAGAGCAGTGAACAAGGGGCCGACTGGAGGTTAGGGTTATGATTTCTTGACTGTTGCATTTACATGGTAATGGGCAGAGGACTGAACAAAATCTTAAGCGTTAGGCTACCTGTGTGTGTAAATGTATGTGTCTCAGTCTGTGTGTGTGCACATACGTTTATTGTGTGTGCGTTAATAAGGTCAGCATCAGATAACAATTGCAGCAGATCAAAATATAATTGATGAGGTATTATTAATTTCGGCTGCCATGACAACCTCAACATACCCCGTTGTGTTGAAGACATCGTCAGGTGGAACATAGTCCTCGTCATCACTGGTCAGGCCAAGCTCACTGCCATAGCATTGATGAACAAAATGCCATAGTTCTTTGGGACACAGGGGCTACAGCACAGGGGTTAACACAGGTCATAGTAATTAATAAGGCTATATGGATTCAATGGAAATGTATTGAAATACCAAACATGTAGATCTATTTGTGATGTGGTTAATTCTTGTTGCTGGCTTACCTTGTCCAGCAGTGCATTCTGCCATAATCTAAACATCATCATGTAGGTCCTGTCCCGTGCTCCAAATGAGGTGAAAAAGTGCTGTGAGGATAAAGTGGAAATCATTATTTTGTATTAGTTATACTAGTGCAGTGCCGAGCAAAATCTGTTAACAAACCATTAACTGCATTAAGATAGTATGAAGTCGAAGTTAACTCTGACAGCTGTAGTAGTGACAGCACCGTTCGGCTTTGTTAATAATGCAGTTAATTCTAACATGATGTAATTGTCTGAGGTGTATTTCACATTTTAGCTGCCAAAGCTTCGCTGCTCTCTGTCTTTAGTCCTGCAATCTGCTCACTCAGTGCGTCGTGTGAGAGGGGTAGTGGCCAGCGGCTAGAGCGGCAAAAGCGAATGTGTGCTTCTTGATATTTAACGATATATATGTCAAACTTGGCACTCCACTTATGGCCGTAGCAAGATAACGGGCAAGTTTGAAATCCATTGGACTAACAGTTTGAGAGATATGCACATAACACACAGACAGACAGACAGACGTTCCTGCAATTTATAGATAGATTTGACAGGAGAAAGTTCTATGCTTAGTCACTGAATGTGGAAGACTCATTTCTTGGCCTCTCTTACCTTCTCACTGTCTGTGGACACCTGAATGGCATTGGGGATGAGGCGGGCTGTCTTTTCCTTTGTCATGGTACAAATATCCTTTAGCCTCACTGTCAACTGCAAAGCCAAATGCAAACAAAATAGTTTTTCCCCCTAGGAGTTCTGAAATTAAATCTCTTGAGTTATTACTGAACCATAATAGGGTGCTAATGTTTCTTACATTTTGCAAGAGTTTGGCACCTACTAAAAATGATTGTTAAAAACAACAATTCAATAACTGTGTTACAAGAAAAACATTAATTAAGAAAACAGGAGGTTATTGTATTGCACAACAACAAAGGTCAATATTTAACAAATGAAAATTCAAGCTATGGAAAAAAAGTTAAATAAACCCCATTGAAAAACTCTGTGAATAAGAGCCAGTTGGATATTCACAAGCCGTCAAACAAAGTTGAGCAGCTTGAATACCTGCACCAGCAGGCATCAATATGAAAGACTGGTGGAGAGCATGCCAAGATGTAAGAAAGACATTTATTATTATTATACAATTAATATTATTAATATTATTCCATCAAATTTAGATTTTTTACTCTTCCTAAGTTAACACATTAGCATTTTGCTGTTTAAAAATGAATATGAACTTATTTTCTTTGCATTCTTCGAGGTCTGTCAACACTATATCTTTTTTTGTTATTTTGACCAGTTGTCATTTTCTGCAAATAACTGCTCTGAATGACAATATTTTTATTTAGAATATGGGAGAAATTTTGTCAGTGGTTTATGGAATAAAACAACATTTATACTGTGCAAAGATCTTTGGAATATTATATTGATGCCATTTATCTGAGCATTTAAGTGTCAAACACATTATATTCTAAGACAAACACATTATAGCATTAAATTGACACAAATAATGATTAGTACAAAGAAAATGAACAAAAACATATATATTGGTTGAAAATTTGCTGTGTAGAATTTTGCTGATTGAATACAGAACTGACTTCTTTTTTTTATTTTTTATTGTTTATTTGACAGGGACAATGCAATCCAACATAGTTACAAAACAAAGCCTGCAACTGATGCGCAGCATATAGAGTTTATAGCTAATGCTAATTTTCAACTCCTGTCTCCTGTCCCTTAGAATTTATTAGGTATAGTACTCTTAAAGATGATCGCCATAATATTGTGGTGCCTTTTCCACATACAATGTCTAAAATCATACTCTACACTTTAAGAACATGTGTACAAATGATTAATTTGTCTCTGAACCCTACAAAATCAAATTAAATCTCTTTCAGTGGCAAGCTTCCAAAAGCTTCATATCATATTTCATGACATTCATAAAAATCATTTTAGATGGGACTATGAGTCCTTACAATATGCAATGCTTATTCTGCCATTTGAACAGGAGTTGCAATGTGGACATGATGAATTATGCTTCCGTAGTGTTTGTTAATGGGCAACTCCACCTTTAATATAATTGATGTTCCATCTTTAATACAGTATATATCATGCTTTTTAGGCTGTTCTTTTGTGTGTAACAAAGCACTGCATAATGTAGGGAATCATTGATTTTACAGATTTTTTAAATATCAAGAAATACATCTTTACAGAATTTGTAAGTGGGTCACTTGAAAGAGAATGTAGTTCCATTATAATGGCAAACATTCTACAAAGAGCACCTAGCATCTTTAAAACAAGTGAGTGTTTTCTGTGGCCACCATCACAATGCTTACCTGAAGCAGTTTACTTAGGCAGACTGTTAAGCAATTCATTCTTTCACTAAAGTATTAAATCAGGTTTTTCACAGACTCTTTTTTTGCTTTGTCTGCTTTTTGCTTTACGGTCTTTTGCATCCTGCAATCTCTTCTGCTGGTTGCATTTGCACAATTCTTTGCTGCATACTGCCCTACAAGGCCATTTTGTATAATGCATCTCTTCACAGGTAGGAATACACTTTAGTGCCAGAAGAGTGACCTGTATTCCCCCATTGCCTCATGGAAATTACCTTTAAGTAATGTTCATCAGATGCAGACAGCTTTTTGGTTCTTCCACTGCATTTTCTATCTTCAACTTGCCCAATTTCTGACATTTCTTCTAGCCATCTCACAACAAATCAGTTACAGTACCTTTTGAACAACAGAAAAATGTTTTGTTACCTTTCATGGTATTAATGTATATTTGTATTTAATCTAATGTTATACAGTGTTTTTACAGGCACATAAACACTTAATGCTCAGATAACGCTCAGACAATGCACAACTTTAAATACTACAGTACTGAAATTACCGAATATACACTTAAAATATTTTCATTATATTAGTTTATAAAAAATGTCCCTTCTGACTTTCTAAAATGTGTCACGTGATGTAAATGGCATTGTTCAGAATTAATTAGGTACAGTACTCTTAAAGATGATCGCCATAATATTAGGTCATTGTTTGTAAAAGTAGTGCCTTTTCCACATACAGTGTCTAAAAACACTCTACTTTTAAGTGTACATTGATCATTATAGCAATTAAGCATTGTTGTATTAATTTGTCTACGAACTCTTCAAAATCAGATTAATATAAAATACTAAATGCATTTTAGAAACGATAACACATTTTGTAAAAATAATAATCCAGAGCATAAAAGTATTGTAATGGTTTAATGTAACATAATCTGCTCTATATTCTTTGGAGGCAATAACTGGGAAACTTTGACCAGACACTCAATATGATTTGCCAGGCATTTACTGCAGCCATGTTTAGTTATTTTGAGGGGTTTTGCCTAAAATGTAACCATGTTCAAATTAATTTAATTGTGTAAATAGCCAGTTAAGCACTTTTGATAAAATCTCCCAAAATGTGTTGCCCTAGGTTTGGGTTTCTTTACTTGTTGTTAGATAATGCACTTTCCAATGATTTTGGAAGCTTTACTTTAACTTACAATACTTTTCAGCAACTTCAGTAAATGACCAGTAAAGACAAAGGAGCCATTTCCAAAGGCAGTCAAATGCACACTGTAAACCCGAAAAGTTGAATTCACTTAAAAAATTAAAAACCGGTTACCTCAATTCTTTTAAGTGAATTCACCTATCAGGGCTTACAGTGCACAAGCCATAGCACCTCTTTCACCATATTGTTCACATGAGGTGGAGTGAATCATTGGGTAGTTTGTTTCCTTTAGACATTACTCTGCTATGTGTTTATTGTTGTCTCATATGTTTAAAATAATAATTTAAATAATAACAAAATAATTTAAATATAGTTTAAATAATAGTTTAAATAAAAATAGTTTAAATAATAAACCTAATAAAAAAACCTCGAACCATGCAGGTTATATTATAAGTACTATTAATTAATTAAACCGGCCGGCCTGTTTTAAAAGCTAACTACAGTACAGCCACAAACTTGCAGTGTAAAATCTATACTACTGCTGGTGAGGTCTTCTGTGAATTAGTGTAAACATTCTACATTCATCATCTGTGGAGGATTTTTTTTCTCATTTAACTGTAATTTAACCACTAAAATTTAACCACTCAAATTTAACCACTCAAATTTAACCAATTAACTTTAACCAATTCTTATTTACAGCAAATGTTTTGCTCACTGACAGAATTATAGAGTTTCATCTTAGCAGTTAGATTACAATGAGGGAACTCACAGTCCCAAGTCAGATGCCCTTACCACTAGGCCACCTTGTCGCCTTGCTGTCTTCCATGGCCTATCAGGCCATTTAGGATTGCTGAGCTCACCAGTTGTTCATTTTTTTAATCATGATCTGAACATTTGGTTTTCCTAGGTTTTTGGCCAGGTTTGTTTTTTGACAAACACCAATAACAGACTTCAAAGGCACATGAGAAAATCTATCTTATACCCGCAAATATAATTGACCGAACAAACCTGATTACCCAGAAATGTTTGTTCCAATACTTAAACATTGGTGTACAGTACGGGGACTGTGTATTAAAATGACAGCCGTTTTTAATACAAATATCATCAAATAATAGCAGTGAATCTATAATCTAACCTCATCTGATTTTTTGATTAACCTGAGTAGAAAGCCAAAGAAAAAAACTTTTATTGCCGCAATAGATATGGAATGTAATAATGTGAAGAAAACAAATTCTTCATACAAAAGAATTCATACAAATATAACATGATTTTTCCATAGTGCAAACTAACCAGCACCAGGCTGATGCAGATAAGATTAAAGGAAGAGGTCACAGTGCGTACCAGCGTTTCCCAGCGGAAGATGTTGCTGTAAAAACAGATCCAGTTCTCTGAGAGGTAGAGTCGACCTTGCAGGAGGATGTCTCTTTGCAAGGCACAGGAGTAGTCTGACAGAACATGGCAGCGATAAAATATTCCAGGAAAAACACAATATTGGGATGAATTATATTTCAATATAGTTATATAAGTACATTAATTACCTGAATTTATTGTTTAAAATAAATTGAACCCAACCAACACTACGTAGTCCATCAGTATTGATTTGCTGTGTGCACCATTTGCCTCCTAATTGGCTTAGTAGCCTTAACCGTTTGCATCATCGTGTAACATACCTACAATGAGTCGTTCTGTGTCTGGTAACTGCTTGAAGAGCTTCCTGAAGTCCTCATTACGCTGTTTGTATGTGGGGCTCAACACCTGGTGAGGTAGTAGTAACAATCGTAACAACTTAGAGTGGGATGAAACATATACAGTACCCATGCATTCATGAATACATATAAGATCTGAAAGAAATACACACACATTTAAACAAGTACAAACTCAAATGATAAACTCCTATTGGTTTTGACAATGAGATTATTCCACAGAATATTACGAAGCGTGCTAATCTCAAGACAACAATGATACTAACGTTTCCAGGAACATACACATAACAGCTTTTTGTGCAGTGACAGATACGGACTAGACAGAGAGACAATGAAGTCAAATCTAAACTGTAAGAAAACCCTTTGGGTTCTTCTTCAGATGAAGAATTCTGTTTTGCTTCATTCTCAGGCATTAAGAGAAATCTAAAGTTTTGGCTAGGCACATGGCCAGATGCCTCCTGACTGAATGTAGATTTGAGGCCTTTGTTTTTGTGTGTGTTTGCGTGCGTACGTATCTTGTGTAACCCTGCCATATCCAAAAACATCATCCCATCAGAGAAAATAATCTATTTTTGCTACAATCTAAATGAAAATTAAGGATTGTTCAAATTAAAGTAATTCATGTACATGTAGCTATAAGTTCTATACTTATATAACTCAGGACAGCTATTTATTTAACCTTTATTTAACCAGGTGGGCCATTTGAGAAAAGTTTCTCATTTGCAAAGGCGAGCTGACCAAGATAAAATGCAAGATGACATTAAGTTATACTACATGAAGTACACACAAAATAAAAATACATGTTGCAGATACTCAGAGCACACGATAGAAATATATGTACAGTTAGTGGAAATGAGTTCTAAATTAGAGAGGTAGATGAATTGGTATGCAAAATGGCTTGGCAATAACAAAGGAATAGGTACCAGTAACACTTTAGTGTAACATATAATGAATAACGGACTGTGCAGATGAGTGTATGCAAATATACCATGGGCATAACTAAGACACTAGGGCATAAATCCGCAAAGACCGTGTGCGAGTGTGGGAGGAGAGTCAGCATGTACACTGGTCGGGCAGAAGCTCTGACAGTCATACTTTAAAAGCATCGATTTTTGTAGTTCCAGTCGTTAGTAGCTGCAAACTGGAAGGAGTGGCATCCAAATGAGTTATGGGCTTTTGGGGTGACCAGAGAGATGTACCTGCTTGAACGCATTATAAGGGTAGGTAAGTCAATGGTGAGAAGTGATTTTCGGTACAGTGGGGTTTTGCGTAGAAGTGACTTGCAGATGAGTTAATACGACTGGGTCAGGCGTTGAATGTGTAGTGAGGGCCAGCTCACTAATGCACAGGGGTCGCAGTGGTGGGTGTTAAATGAGGCATTGGTGACAAAACGGATTGCACTGTGATAGACTGCATCTAATTTTCTCAGGAGGGTGTTAGAGGCAGTTCTGTAGATGAGGTCACTGAAATCTAGAATCGGTAGGATGGTCATTTTCACCAGGGTGTGTTTGGCAACGTGGCTGAAGGAAGAATTGTTGTAGAATAGGAAGCTAATCCTAAAATTATTTTGGATTGGAGATGGTTAACCTGGGTCTGGAATGAAAGTGAACAGTCTAACAGATGCCTACGTATTTGTAGGTGTCCACATATTCTAGTTTAGACCTGTCCAGAGGAGTGATGCTTGTTAGGCTGGTAGGTGCTGGCAGTAGTCGGTTGAAGAGTAGGCATTTAGTTTTGCTAGAGTTTAGTAGCAGTTGTAAGGCACTGAAGGACTGTAAGTTAGCACATGTACAATGTAGGGAAACCAGATGTATACGAATGAATATGAATGGAAACCAGATGTACTGTACATTAATAGAATATGAATGGAAAATGGATGTGCCTGCCAATGTAAGGTTGGAATTAAATATTAAACGTTAGAAATTCCTGTAAAATATTACGCAGAAAGTACTGTTAAATGGCCCAGCTTCACTACCCCTCGATTTCTCCCTGGGATTTGGGCTTCATATAGCCCCAGAACCACCTGCCTGGATGCCTGCTTCTGTTGCAATCTACTGAGCCCAGCCACAAGTCTTTCACCGTAATTGCAGCCCTGGCAGGCAGTCATGTGCAGGCAGAGACTTATTCACTGAAACTGTCAAGATTCAGACGCATAGTGCCTTGGAACACAGAGCATAGCACATGTGGGTGGGTGTCAGATGACTCAGTGGTTAGGAGGTCAGACTTGTCGTCAAAAGATTGCATTTCAGGCAGAGAATTAAACTGAAAAAGACCAAATAATCTTTATACCACTGACCCATAGGACAAACCATTTGAAATTGCACTATATTTAGTGTTTCTAAAGAAAATATGTTTAACTTGAGTCATTAGGGAGATTTTGGGGGGATTACAAATCATTAGAATTGTAAATAATGACACTTAAATACAGTCACTGATTATTTAGCTGCATCAGTGCGAGATAAATGTTTGAATCCTGCTCTAGCATCTGCACTGAGCTCCCCTAGACCCTGCAATTTTTATCCTGGTCTGGATTGCAGGTGCTAGTGATGAGGTCCGGTTGCCTTGCCTCGAAAACAATCTATCAACACCTTGTAAGCTCAATCGATGTCAAAGGTCTGAGAATACATGATTTCCACAGTGTAAGGTTACCATTCTTTCTGGTTGAGTGAGCGGTGTGATCAGAACTAGAAATGCCTCAAATGTGCTTTTGAAGACACATATTTCCACATACTGTACATTGTTCTGAGTCCGCCAGGAGTTATTGTGTTGAAGCACAATAACTTATTCACAAATTGGTTGAAGCTTATTCACAAATTGGATATGACTAAATTGTGGAGAAAAATGTGTAAAAGTAAAAAAAATTACAAATACATTTAAATAAGTATCTGCCCCATTTTCACCTAGAAACCATGGACGTTATTATGGTATGCCTCACTGGCTGGGCTTCTGTAAACAATTCTTGTAACAACCTCTTGGAGTAATGGTTCGGTTGTTGTACTGACACAATGCCATGGTTTCGGCCAGGCAACATACTTGAATTAAACTTAAAAAGCAGATGAACAGTGACATTTCGTTTATGTTGCTCTGTATTACAGCACTGGGAATGTAAATTTACAGAATAAATATTGGGTTAAATTGCAGACTGTCAACTTTCACATATCCTTTGAATCCAATGATTGTGTAAAGTAGGCCATTGTTGGGTTTTTTCAATACATTACTCCACAGATCAAAAGGCAAGCATATTCAATAAATAAATGAATATATGGTGAAGAAAAAATATAATTGAAGAGCAAAATGTTAAACTATTGTGCACAGTACAGTACATTAATTCTATAATTAATTAGGGTCAGGTAAACCTGCAGTATGTAACTTCATTAAAAACTACAAGAATTACAACAACTGTGTTTTAGGACTAGTAAACATTAAGAAATAACATATTCGATCCTGGGGTTGAAAATCAACTTAAGAAATAAAAAATACAGACAATAAAGCAAAATGGACATTTCACAATATCTAACTAGTAAGCAATGCATATTATGGACAAAATTACAATCTTCATTTTTGGAAATTGGTTATATTGTCTGTGTATTGTTCCTGCATTCAATAAAAAAAAATGAAACAATAAATGAAATCTGTTAAATTTGCACTGTCCCAGACAAATGAATGTAAAGTTACATAGTGCATCTTTGAACATTTATGGGAGTTGAAGTTGAACACACACACATACACTACAGCTCCTAAATAAGAAATAAGAAGGTGAGACTTACATTGTACCAGCTCTGACTCTTCTGTAGACAGCCAGGAGCAACAAAGGAACAAAAACAAAGAGAGGAACAAAAACAACTGTGAGTCAATAAGAAAAGGAAAAAACAATGCTAGCCACAGGGCTAAACACAACACAACCATAGAGTTCAAGGGATAATTTTAACAGTCAATGTGTATTTATAAAATGTGTTAATGTCATCCTCTGGGTTTTTTGTAAGTTCTTGCTGATTGTGGCTGTTGTCCAGCATACTGTAGTTTTGTAACATACATTTGAGTTTGAGACATTTTAAAATGAATACATTGAACACATTTTTTTTCTTCAATTATACACTGGCACAGCTGTGATGTTTTTTGTCTGACAACAGGGGGCAGTAGACACTTTTACTGTCAAGACAGTGTTTCTTCTACCTGATGCATTTTTATCTATTTACAAAGTGTAATATCTCAGAATAGTATTGGTAGTTACAGAGGAATGCATTCGGGATACTATCCAGTAGGTGGATAAAAGGCACAGTAGTCAAGCATGAGTCTTTGTGTTGAAATTACATTTAATAAGCGTCTAGTATTACAGCAGGAGTACAACAAAACTGCTACACAAAAAGAAAAACAGAAAGGAAGATTGAAATCAAATCAAGGCAACAACAAATATGAGTTGTTGTTTAAGTGAGAAAAGCATTACTGTGTGAGACCAAATAAGTATGTAGTGCGTATTGACTGAGTTTAAAAAGCTAGTCCTGCGCCTGGGACTTGGGCTTTGATGAAACAGGTTTAATGTGGGCTAATCTTATCCGAACTTAAAGGCGTAAGAGACGACTTCATTCTTAATGTGCCTACAAAGTGTGTGTGTAAGTTTATATCAACAGAATCACCACCCAGTTATAGGTGTGCAGTGAGCTGGTGTTGAGAAGTATCTTAGCCTGGCTTCCCTTGAGAATGAGTAAAGCCTTCTTCAAGCATTTTATATAATTTAACGTTAGACAGACTATTTATGTTTCAGTACAATTGGCCAAAAATGTAAGTAGATGCTTTTCTGTAATTTAACTTAATATAATGTAGATACTGATACCATTATTTGGGCTGGCATATGAAATCACAACTCACTCTTATTTTCCCTGAAATGTAATCATCATTCCAGGTGGAAGGATGTTCACTAGTGGCCATTCAACTCCACTTCCAGCCGCATCTGGTCTTCCATCCAGGTAATGCCAAGCATACTTAGGCATCATACTTAGGCAAACCAGTAGCATTTAGCTTGTAGCTCAGATATTGTTTTTGAAGTAGTAATAAAAGTATGAGATTATTTTTCAAATTGTTCTAGTTATTGGTAGAAGATGAATAAAAACAATGACGGTCAAAGGGTGGGTTTACTTCAGGATTAAACATAAATGGTATCGATCGACCAGAGTGCAGGTTTGATTTGGTGTGCAGAAATTGAGGAGTGACCTGAGGTAAAGTGGGATTTGCCAAAGAGTCCTGAAGATAATCTGGTCCTAATGGTTTTGGTGTAAGCACATGCCACTGCCTTATGAGGGGTGTTGCAGGGGTATGCTGCCCACAAATCTGCTTTGAGCTGGTGAAGGCTAGTCCTGTTTTGTTTTTCCTCAGTTACAATCATGATTTCACTGGTGGGACTTGCAATGCCAGAGTACAGCAGAGTACATTTTTATTTCATAGCAGAGAGAACATTATAAAGATAGATGAGGGATAAAGGAGAGTTTTGAGAACAAAAAGGGAAAGTATTCATGGGTGCTGACTAATAGCTCACATTATATGGTGGTATTGGTAAAACAGGGCTGCTTCTCGATTTAATTATGTATTGGACTGTGTAGTTTGTTTTATACTTTGGTATTAATGTGTCCATTTCTCTTGGTTTTGGACTGAGATGAGTCTTTACTGGGCCTATACATGTATGTACACTAAAGTGCTGTTTGCAGTTGCATAAACAGCCTCATGGATTGGTGACAGTGAGAGATTGAGTTTAGCCGCCATCACTGAAGCGGTGATTCACTAAGTGTAGAACATGGGTCATCTACATAGAGGTGGCCCCTTTCCCTGTTTGATGGCATGTTATCTGTACTGCATTAGCCTTGTAGGACAGAGCTCACATTGCCTGGTTGACTGCACACAGTTTCAGGGTCATGTGATATCTGCAAACCGCGATTTTGGGGGATCCTGAGGGGCCAGGGAGGGCTGGCAGTTTGTCACACCACATGCCTGAAGGGTGATCTCATTAACTGACTGCTATGAAACGTGCCAGCTACTGCCTGACCATCAACTGACCAATTGCCACTCTCTTCTCAGTGGCATACAGCAGTTTTCTGAAAATAAATAAGGCAATAGAACTGTCATTCTACCACACACATTCTGTATTTTGCCCACCCGTTGGGCCCACCAGTTGGGAGAGGCTGCAGGGTTACTTTATGCCAGTGCATGTGAATATCCCATGATCCATTGGTCCCTGATAAGTATGAATAATGACACTGCAGCACTGAAAAATAATTTGTGGCTAAAATGTTGATATTTCAAGGTAAAATAAAATGTTGCTTAAAAACAGTTTTTCTGTTTTCTACTGTAGTACTCTGCCAGCAGAGGCTATGGGTATTGGGCAAGGCGCCCAGTGCTGGGATTGCAGACTGCATAACAGTGCAATTACATTGCTGTGAATGGCTTGGAACACTGCAGCAGGGATAATATGGACAGTAACAGCATCCCGAGCAATTTTCATAGGGTAGACAGTGCCTGAAACTTGTGCTGCAGCTAACTGGGCATAGCTAACTGGTTATATCTAACTGGGCATAGCTATCTGGGTATAGCTAACTGGTTATAGCTAACTGGGTATAGCTAACTGGGCATAGCTAACTGGCTAAAGCTAAATGGGCATAGATAACTGGCTATAGCTAACTGGCCATAGCTAACTGGTTATAACTCACTGGGTATAACTAACTGGTTATATCTAACTGGGTATATACAGTAGCTGCGGCACCTGTAGCCCATTTCCTGCACACGCCTGTGCACAGAGCCACCGTGCACAGGCGTGTGCAGGAAATGGGCTACAGGTGCCGCATTCCCCAGGTCAAGCCACTTTTGAACCAGAAACAACGGCAGAAGCGCCTAACCTGGGCTACAGAGAAGCAGCACAACAAAACAACAACAAATTTTGCATGTCATTCGGAAATCAAGGTGTCAGAGTCTGGAGGAAGACAGGGGAGAAGGAAATGCCAAAATGCCTATTGAGTGCATAACTGAACATAATTATTTGAAGGTTGACTTTTCCTCTTTTTTTTTGTATTACAAACACTTCTTTTATTGGTCAGATGAAATATGCTAATTCTTTGAGATAGGAATTTGGGGTTTTCATGAGCTGTATGCCAAAATCATCAGTATTAAAACAATAAATGACCTGATATATTTCAGTTGGTGTGCAATGAATCTAAAATATATGAAAGTTTATTTTTATCATTACATTATGGAAAATAATGAACTTTATCACAATATGCTAATTTCTTGAGAAGGACCTGTATATAAAACAATCACTATAGCCTCTGGTTTACCATCAAACTAGCTGGGCTGATCTAGCGTAAACATCAGCTCTGGTGTAATAGCTTGTGAAACCACTGTTAATGTGAAAATGAGGAATGCTTTTCAGCCACATCATTAGTGGTGCTTATTCTCTCCTTATCCCTAAACCAAAAAGAAACAAGGATCATTTTCTCTGATTCTCTTCTAATTTCACCGTCCTGCTGTATTTTTTGTATAGGCCAACAGCCACCCAGTCATAGCAGGTTGCTACAAACAATAAATTGCTGCCTGTGACTCTAAACCAAAACGTTTTGGGAACACCTCGGCCACCATTCTTTTCATTTTTCTTCTGCCAATGACTGTAATATCCTTAAAAAGATCCTAAAAGTTGACACTGTATGCTTTCTGAACATTGTACCTGCTAAGCATCTTATCCAACTTAATTCATCTGACCTCATTTTTTGAGCTACTTTGCAATGTATTCTATTGATTTTTATAAGTATCACAACATGGTGATCATCTATGTACCTTATCTATGTAAATATGAATTACCTTCTGTGTAACTTACTGACATATTCATTAGTCCATTGTACATATTTATAATTGTTTTGCCTGATCGTCATTGTAAATTAGAACTGATTCTCAGTTGGCTTACCTGGTGAAATAAAGATATAATCTCTCCTTTTCGGAGCTGTCATAAATGTTTTTAACAAATGTAGGCTATTAAAGATAATCATTTAATATGAAGACATCTTGCTGACATTACAGAACAAATATCTCACCATGTTCCGAAATAAGGTTGTTTTGATCTTATTAGAATTATTTGGCCAATGTTATTGCTTGTAGCAATACCAAAGTAACTGATTTTAACAGATTAATGGTTTCCTAGTGCATTGTGGGCAAGTAATAATGCTACCAACTCTGACTCCAATGTTTTCAGCTGCAAAATAATGGAGAGAATCTTTTTCTATATCCCTTAACCTAACTTCAACCCTATTATTCCTGTCATATCATACATTGTTGAAAATTCGTAACACATGACATATTTATGAAGCTTAAGGTAATGTCACCTAACAAAATGTTAGCTACCTCGTGAATTTGTCATCTGGTGAATTCCGATTTGAGCATGTGAGCGGAGTGGTCACGCGTGGACAAGGCTCCTGCGTTTTACTTACAGTACTCAACGTAAATGAGTACACCCCAAAAGATGTCTCAGAAAATCATCTGTTTCTCTTCAGAATAAATTATTTCCATGGGATCCTATACAATAAAGTATTTCAGCTACTCTGGTTTTTTGGTTGCAGATGAGATAAGTCAGTACAAAACAACAAAAGGGAAAGTTTATTAGCAAAGTGATTTATGACCATGGTGGAAAAAGTGTACACCCCAATGAAGCTTTTAAGAATTAAACTTGGTAAAATTAACTGGAATTCAACAACAGACAAGTCTAACCAATCATCACACAGTTTGCTGCAAGATAATTTAGAATTAAAGGTGATATTTAACATACAAAATCTCCTCCCAGTCAATGCTGACAATAATTGCACCACATGGAAGAGAAATGTCACAAGACATTAGAAAGTCGTTGCTTTACACAGAAAAGATCAGGGCTACAAGCCAATAAGTAAAGCATTGCTAAACAGTCAGAATACAGTAGCAACATGTGTTAAAAAATTCACTTGTGGCAAACAGTCTGAGCCCTCCAAGAAGAGTTGCGGAAAATCACAATGCAAGTTCATCACAGTTCGCTAAAGCTGTAGAAAACCAAACTGGGGTGACTGTTTCATGTGACACAATACAATGTATAATCCACAGAAGTGGCATGCAAGGGTGTCATGCACAAAGGAAGCCACTGCTAAAGCCCATTCACAAAAAAGCATGTTTAGCATTTGCCAGGGCCCATGTTGATAAAAATAAAGAATATTGGGACTCCATACTCTGATCAGATGAGATGAAAGTTAATCTTTTTGGAACTGATGTCATCTAAACTGCATGGTGTTGCAAGGGGGAAGAGAACAATGAAAAAGGCATGGTACCCACAGTAAAGCATGGTAGTGGCAGTGTTATTTTGTGGGGTTGAATGAGTGCTGCAGGTGTCGGGGAATTGCACTTCATCGAGGGCATCATGAATTCACAGATGTACGGTGAAATACTGAAAGAGAAGATACTACCATAACTCCGCACACTGGGTCGTCGTGTAGTCTTTCAACATGATAATGAGCCAAAACATACATCCAAGGTCACTGATGCATTTCTGAGGAAGAACAGGGTGAAAGTGATTCAGTGGCCAAATATGTCACCTGACCTCAACCCAATAGAACACCAATGGGGAGTTCAGAAAATATGGGTCGAGCATCAATCTCCATCTAGCATCCAGACTCTGAACGAGCTCATTCTCCAAGAATGGAGAAAGATATACATGACAGTATGTCGCCAAATTGTTCACTACATGTCCTGAAGAGTTGGCGCTGTCCTTAAAAATTATGGAGGCCATACAAAATATTAGATTTGGTAGAATTTGATGTAGGATGTACTCATTTTCGCAACACCTCATTTTAATAAAATGTTATATTTTCTCATCTCAATATTATGTTCTTAATGAAATCAAATGTTTCACAGAACTCAGTTTTGTCAAATTTCAGCTAATTGTTATGGTGTTCACTTAAAAATGTATACAAATCTTAATTTTCAAAGGAAATGTACTCATTTACGCTGTGTAATGTAACTTTTCAATCTTTTCACACAATATTTTAAACCCTAAATAGCACATTTGAATTATAAGTTTTTAAGTTACGTTTCATTTCAAACACGTTTTAAGGGGAAAATGATCCATTGCAGCAGTCCCTTCTGATACGACTGACCTGGAGTGTCATGACGTTGATTCTGGCCTTGCGCTTACCACCATGGAACCTCATCTGGTTACGCTTGTGGAGCTGGAGTCCAATCTCTAGTTTCAAATGAAGGCCTTCCGAGACAATTTCATTTTGAATATTACAGCAGCTCTCACTGACCAGATTGAAACTGCTATTGATGTGGTTCTGGCTGGTGGAGAAGACTGACAACCTCAAATCCCATTTGAGATGCTAAAATCCATGGGTGGTTGACTTGCCAGAGGGTTCTAAGGGGAGCAACCTGGATGGATATCTAGTTGGGTTCTTCGCGAAGATCCTCTCCTCTGTTTTCCAGTCAACTCGCTTTCAACTCGCTTCTTGTGAATGTGTGAATTTTATCATTCAGTGACATTATTCTTATGTTTTCACCTTGAAATGACATATGAAGACCATTGAGTTTTTCAAATATGCAAGACAAATATGCTAGGCTACCCATGCTCCATCAGAAATAAACACACTTCGTCCCTCAATTCAAACAGGTGGCTGAGCACATTCCCTTGCGAAAGCCACCTGACTTCTGTGTGGGACAGCAAGCACTCATGCGCCGATCCCAGTTCTTAACAGAGAGTGGCAAACAGCCTGATATTGAGTGGACGCACTTTTATGTAGTTGACAATTCTTATCGCAGTCTCAAGAACACGTTTAATTTCTGGGTCAAGTGTTCACTCGCAAGAGCAGTTGTAATTCCCTTTATAATATCAGATTTAATTGTTTTAAAACGTGATAACAATAGTTACATAGATTTTTTTTGTTTTAAGTCAATAGGCTACCAATCAACTAATTTTTTTGTAGTAATTTGTATTTGAAAAAAAGGTTGATGATTTGCCAGCAGCATAGAGCCCTGTATTGCCCTGCTGGTTTGCTTCTGAAGCTAAGCAGGGTTGGGCCTGGTTAGTCCCTGGATGGGAGCCCAGTGCTGCTGGAAGTGGTTTTGGAGGGCCAGTAGGGGGCACTCTTCCCTTTGGTCTAAAGATCAATCCCAATGCCCCAGGTAGGAAGGCCAATCTGATAGCTGATGGATGTGCTCTTTATGCAGATGCCAGCTTCTTTCCGTACCTGAGGTCGATGGCATTTTTGACGGTGGTACTTCTCCACTCTTCTCCGTTGACTCCTCTGCTTGCCTTCCTTTGTCTTTGGTTGATATTAACCAACGTTTCATTTCATTAAAAATATCCTATACTTAAAGCCTAAAAATTACCTCAGAAAGTATGTTTAACTTGGTGCTGTCAATTATCCGTTAGTAGAGAATGAGGAGTTACGTCACTCTCTTTCGTCATCTCCTCAGGAGCAACCGTTACAGAAAATCAGAATGGTGCACCTTTTTCTACTTCCTTTTTTATTTGCATGTTTTTATTTAACAACCATTTTTCGGTATTCTGTTACAATTATGGATACAATATTTTATTTGTAATCGTTATAAAAAACTACTTTGGGAACTACTGCTCTAAACTATATGTTTTCATTTTATTTTCCACTAACTTTGTGACAAGACGGCTGTGTTTCAGTGGAAGAAAAGGTGGTCTACCATGTGAGAAAAGTATTAATATTCCCGGACATTAGCTCAGGTTTTGCCCTGAAGAGGGGTAAATTCCTCCCACTGAATTGTCATGAGAAAGAGGTTACATTTTCTCTCTGATTCCCTGCACACCTCCATGTTGAACTTTCCGGGAAGTAGACATAGTTTGATTCCCATGAGCGCGTGAGGCTGTCCCTTCTATTTGCTTTGTGGCAGATGGCTCGTTGTTGTGCTGGCAGCACAATGGATGATGTAGCATTAAGGCGCAAATGTCCATGCACTGCAAATCTTAAGAGTCCTTGTGAAGTTAGTAGACTGTAAACACTGCAAGTAAATTTTTTTACAATTTGCTAAATTTTTTTTCTTAAGAACTCCATAAAAATGCATTTGTTGGATTTGGTAACTTTTTGCAAGGATTGTTGGGGTGCATCGAGTGTACACTAATATTTTGGAGGTCTTTAAATTTCTTCTGCTGACATAATATCCTGCTGCCACAAGATTGATAATGCTGTTGCTCCATTTTTGTAGGATATGGGTTTTCTGTGTTCTTGTTGTTCACACATTCAATTTTTTTGTCATTTTGGGAGAGTGCCTTTTGAAACATTCTTTTTGTATTAATGGCAGGTTTGATGCATGACGCCATATTGTTGTACTCACATTAATCTAGGTAACACACTCACCTCAAGATGGCTTTCACATGTACATCACCTTTTCTCCCATATTTAACGTCCTCTGACTTTTTACCAATTTTTATATAAGATCAAGACCCCCTTACTCTTGACATAGTTCTTTCAATTAAACTCCTTACCCCTCTGTGCTGGAGATTAAATTCCCATCTTTTATCTGATGCAGTCTTTTGTGACTTTATCAATACCTCCATTGATAACTCCCTGTATTGTAATCCGACAGGCAAAATCTCCCCTTCGCTCCTATGGGAGACACGTAAGGCCTATCTCTTATGCCTGCAGTATACTTAACACAACCGACCGGGCGTGCGCCAAAGTGACATCAAAATGACACAGATTTTGCTCGCGCGCAGGGATTTCGAGTGCACAAGCCACCACTCTTTTTTTTCAGTGGAGTGCGACAAAATGGAAATGGGAAGCATGGACGAGTTTGGGGCACAGTAAACGATTCATAATACACAGTTAATGGTTCATAATTAAACTGTAAATGGTTCATAACAACACAGCTAAGATAATCTTAGCTAGTGTTGACATTAATGTCAATGCTGCTGCCAGTTCTGCCATCGTTTACCTTTTTCTACTTCTTCTAGTCCGTGAAAATACCAAAGTTGGTAGCCTCTCCTCCATTGCGACACCTCTGTTCAGGAGAAGACTGCAATTTGTGTCACGAGCACCACGCACAAGTATAAATAGTTATTGCTTCAATACAGTAAATTCATTATGAATACATAATGAATTTACTGTTATTAATATAGGTAAATTGCTAAAGGGACATTTAGTGAAGACAAGTCTGAGATTAATAATTTTCAGATGATTGACAAATTGTGCTAATCTGTGTGCCAATTGGATGTCCTACTATTTTTAGATCAGTCGTCTAATAGTTGGCAGTTTCACCTTTGAGGTGAAACTTATAACACCTGACCTATGCCACAATATTTAATTTGACATTTGAAAAATTCTGTTTCTAATAATCCGTTTGGAAAACATCTGGGATTAAAAATTAAAGAATCCAAACATAAATTAAATGATTTAAATTACATTTTAGTCATTTAGCAGACGCTCTTATCTAAAGTGACTTACATTAAGTACAAGGGCATTCTTCTTGGAGCAACTTAGGTTAAAGTGCCTAGCCCAAAGACACAACAACATTTGGCAAAGCAGGGAATCTAACCAGCAACCTTTCGACTACTAGTCTGACTCCCTAACCACTGAGCCATCTGACCCCCAATTATCTCCCATAAATTCCTGTTCAATAATGAAACCAAACATAATACAACATTGAATATAATACTAAACTGTATTATGATGAATTAAAATACTTGAATTAAAATCTGTTGTTAATAAACTAAGTTACACTTGAGAAGTTGTTCAACTTCTTAAGTGTAACTTAGTTTATTAATGTAATGATAAACTCCAAGGTCTTGAGAAAAACACTGTTTATTGTAAACAGGTTGTAGAGGTCCAAAAAACAGAGGCACATAGGATTTTCCAAGACAGATTAATTATAAACAAAGCAGGGGTCAGGCCAGCATATCAATATCAGTATCAGTATAAGGCTAAAGTACAAAGTGAAACCCAAAGCAGAAAGATCATCAAACAAAGCAAAGGTCAAAACCGGAATAACAATAAATAACTGGAATGCTCAGAATGGAGAAAACATATACTCACAATACCTCGCAAAGAGGCTAAGGATTGTGTGTGGCTTAAAAACAGAGTGAGTGAGAGCAGGTGAATGGAATTAGGCTGATTGTGTCCGGGTAGGGGAAATGTAGTTCTTTGGAGACCTGACTAGGGAAGCTGTAGTCCACAGGAAGTAGAACTGGTGAATGGAAATTGTAGTTCTGAGCAACATAAACAAAGGAAGTGGCTGTTTTCTGGGAAGGAGAACTGGGAAACGTTACAATTAACAACAGATTTGAATATCTCTGGTAAAACGAGAGTGACATTTATCAGAATCCAATCATATTTGCAGACTTAATGAGTAAAGTTTCTGTAGCTATCACACTGTGTATGTACAGAAGAAGAGAAAATCTAGTTAGTTCCCAGTATTAAGCCAGAGTAGGGTAGATTAGGGGTGAATCCCATTTCTCTGTCTTACCCCTTCCCCTACCCCTACCCACTCGTCTTAACCCTAGCCCTTGTCCCTCGAAACCGAGTGGTAAGGGATAGGGATGAAAACATACCCCTATGAAATGAAACAACACTTGGTTACAGTTACGTTATAATACATTGTTGTTAGCTGGCTGATACATGTTGATCGCAAACTTTCAAGATCAAACAAAGTCCGCTGCTAATGTAGTTTAGTTAAAACTGTAGACATGCATGGTGTCCATTCAAGGCTAGTCATTGAAATGCGGGTATTTTATTTTTATTTAACCTTTATTTAACCAGGTAAGTTGACTAAGAACATTTTCTTATTTACAGCAACGACCTGGGAGCAATTAGGGTAAAGTGTCTTGCCCAAGGACACAACGACATTTGGCCCAGTCGGGAATCGAACTGGCAACCTTCTGACTACAAGTCTGACTCCCTACCCACTGAGCCATCTGCGCCCCTGTTGTTCACATCAGCAATGTAATGAAACTAGCGATTTTTAAAAACGTTTCAATTAAGAACATGGTTACAAATATATATCCACAGGACTGTGTAGAATACAAAACAAGTTGTTGTAATTTCTAAGTCAATTATTTAAGCCGAAAATACATTTATTGGACCCTCTTGATGATCTGGCTGCCATTGTTGCCGGTTGCGCATCGTATTCTGGGTACCCCTTGGTTTCAAGTAAGCTCTCGAAAATGCTTGGTTTTAAGGTAATACTAATTTCACACCCTGATGATCAGTCACCATCGCCAGAGCTATATTAACACTGCCTGCACTTGAAGTCTGAAATTTAACCTTTTAACGACCAATTGGGCGTTGCACTCACAGAGGAGTGGTGGGGTGAGTTGGTAGACAGAGTTAGCTCAACTATTTATTGTGCCTGTCTATGACTTATACAGTTCAAGGTGGTCACTTTTTATTATATGTTTATTCTATACCCTAAGATAAGAGACTGCTGGGATTCTGTCTTCCAGGGCTTATCTAAAGTACTTCAAATTCACCTGCTCACCTGTCCCCTAATAACTGTTTTTGGTGTTCCGGAATACTTACTCTCATTTGACCTCAAACATGCAGACACTGTTGCTTTCACTACACTATCAGCCCAATGCAGAATTCTCCTTCAATGGAAGTCTTTCCAGACCCCCTCAGTTCCTCAATGCCACAGAGATGTTATGTTCTTCCTGCAGCTAAAACAAATTAAGTTTTCTCTTCGGGGCTCCATCTAGAATTTTTTTAACTGATGGCAGCCTTTTCGTTCTAACTGTGAGGGCCTCCAAAGTCTCCCGAAAAGTGTTTACGTAACCTAATCCTTTTTTATTTTTTGTTTTTTTCCTGGTCTGTTTTTATTTTACTTTTTTTTCATTTGCTTTATTCTTCCAGTATATGTTAGGTTGTGTATGGCTGGGGGGATGTTGTCTGGGTGTGGGGCAGGCTGGTTTTTGGTGGGGGGGCTGGGGCATTTTATACTTGGTGGAAGTGATGATCTAATCAGTGGGAGGGGGGTTTGGGGATATATATATATGTGTGTGCATTTTGTTGTACTTGTGTCTGTGTTACTGACAATCTTAATAAAAAATAAATTGGTAATCAAATATACTTCTAACAACACATTGGCAAGGTAGCACTTCAGAGAATAAAAACAATGGGTGGAACAACACAGGTACAGCACAAACATAGGTTTGTGTTGTATATTGGGGTGCAGGAGCCATCAGTCAATAAATATTATATTCTTTTTAGGGGGTAAAATTGACCTTTATGTCATATTGGGGGGCTCACAAAAAAGACTTGGGGTGGGGTGTAAACAACAGAAAAGGTTATGCTTACTTTGCAATGTCGTTTGGGAGACTAGCATGCATTAGTAGAAGAAAAACATTTTAGGAAAATCAGCTAAACAAACTAAAAAGGAATTTAAATCAATTTCTGATTGCATGCATTGCATATGGTGGCAGCAAAAGTAAGAGCATGCAAGAAAACACAGTGAATGACAAAAAAAGTCTACAAACTTCCATATTCCTTATCACTACATTTAGGAGGAAATTGAATGTACTTTACAGCATTACTCATTATTCACATTTAGATGTCTTTCTTGAGTTAACTACAGTCAAATATCCTATTCTTCTTTCCACTCACTTCCCCTCCAGGCTGAATCAAGACTACAGCCTCTTGACCTGCCTACAACCCTCTGTCTGAACAAGCCTTGCAGATTGGAGCTGGCTGCACTGAATGTTGAGTGCAGTGAAGGAGAGGCTCCCTGCATGATGCGTGTCCAAATCCATTTTTGCTAGTTTGACGGCAGAAAAAAGTGTTGATGTGCTGGGCGCATGGCTGAAAAGGTTTGTACTAAGTGTCTTCATTAATTCATGGGTGTGTTTTGGGCGTAACATGCAATAACCCAATCAGAGTGTCAACTCCCATTCCCTTTAAGAGCCAGGCGCGATTGTACCTTGGTACATTGCTATTATGATGGCGGATTTGCACCGTAATCCTTTTATTTCTAATCTTTTGCATGTTTGTGTGCTGCTGCGCTTCTCGATGTGTGTGTAACAAGCATAGTGTGCACACACTGTGCATAAGCCTAGGTGCATTTCACTAATTTGCTGTTAAAAAAACAATTACATGCTACCCTATTGTCTTTAGACCAGGTTTTTGTTGGTCAATGGCGTGATCACTTTCCTATGCATCAAGATAGCAATAAACCTAGAATTATCCTGAACACATCTCCCTGTAAGACCAGCATGCCCATGGGCGCAAAGATGGATGCAGGTGCATTTGCTATTTAAACAACGCGGGCACTGGATGAGAAATTGACAACTGCGTCATTCTTAAACTAGCAAAGATACTTGAACATGGTCCACCCATTTTCAGGCATCAAAAAACATCGGGCAGTTTAACATAATTTTGTTTAAAGTAATAATTGTGAATATTCTGGTAAATATCCCTTGCATGCAGTGACTGCTTGAAGTCTTCGCTGCATCAATATCACCAGACGCTGGATATCTTCCCTGATGATGCTCTGCCAGGCCTGTACTGCAGCCATCTTTGATAAAAATGAAGCTGGCAGTCATACGGTTCAGATATGAAAATCAATGAATCAGGAACCTTGCAAAATGATTACCATGTAAAAAAAAGTTTCTATCATTTTTTAACCATCTTGATCTCTTAGATATCCTTGAAACTGCCACAGAGTATAAACATCAGAATCTGTGACAGTTTCACGGAAATGTCTGTGATTGGCGCACAGTGAGACCTTGCCATTAACTCGATGTCAGCCTTTCCCAAACCCCTAACCTAACCTTAACCACTCAGAAACCTTGCAGTTAATTCGATGTAAGCCTTTCCCAAACCCCTTACCTAACCTTAACCACTCAGAAACCTTGCAGTTAATTCGATGTAAGCCTTTCCCAAACCCCTAACCTAACCGTAACCACTCAGAAACCTTGCTGTTAACTCGTTTGGGTTGAACATGACTGTTCTTATCGTGCATGCTTATAGATTCCGTTTGCTCCACAAATGCAGTTGTGTAGTTACTATAGGTTGAAATGTGGAATCTCCTTCTAAAACTAAATGTCCCGCTTAGGTAAATTTACTAAACTTAAGCACACACTGGGTTACTTTCATTTTAAACCCTGTCTTCGCCCATTTGTTATTTGTCCAAATAATTGTTGACAGAAATAATAAAACAGGAAATACACTTCTCATTTACATATCTCAGAATTTTCATATAATCTGTACTATATAGACTTTGCCCACAGAAGACTGTTAGGTCATGATTGCCTATTGGTAAATATGGCAAAGACTTGATCACAAAACCAAGATGATTCTCCCTGAATTACCTCAGTGATCAAAGACATTTTGTATTTCAAATTAGATAGAAACAGGGGTTTAGGAAGGTTCTTGCTAAACAGAAGTGATACAATTGATTTGTAAAACTGATGTAACTACTATTTGAATCTATTTCGTACTGTCCTTTTGTGCATCTGGTCGAAGAGCGCAGCCTTGAGACAGAGACGGTAGACCTGCACATAAAGACTCACCTTGGAGTTCTTGTTTCCACTACGGGCAGACTGCAGTGAGTAGGATCGCTGGACCACTTGGTCAGGGCTGGAGGGAGACTTGTCTGAGGAGGGTTCTGAGTGGCTCTTCTCCACCATGTTCTCAGCAGGCTCCAAGCTCTGAGGTGCGGCAGAGCATGAGCGTTTAGGATGCAGGGTAGGCGAACAAGTGGGAGTGCTCCTGTTTGAGTTACTGGCAGAGCTGGGGAGGGAGAGAGAGAGAATCCATGCTACTTTTTTGCACCATCTTTACCTGAAAATACATGCAGTAGTGTTTGTAAATGTACAGGCTACAGTATAGCAAAATAAAACACCCATTACCTTACTAATATTTGCAAACTAACAGTAAACATTTAGATTTAATATGAACATCTCATATGCTTTACACCATGTAAGTAGAGCTAATGTTTGTCTATTCACAAGCATTGACCTACAGTACTACTGTAAAACAGTATGATAAGACTGCTATGAGTAAGCAAGTTGCTTCAAAATCAGGATTGAAAGCCATCCACTTTCACAATTTAAAAAACAGCATAAATAATTTAAAGACCAAATAAAACAACAAACAGCAGTTGGTGTTGTAGAAACTGACATGGTCGAACACAGATCCTACAAATACAAAGCACTATGTCATGATAATTAGCAAACAACATGAGTCTGTTAATGTTTATCCAGTGTACATGTGTAGAGTGTGACAAATGTTCTGTGTTTATGACTAAACAATAATTCGGTAGAACTAGTAATATCTAAAAATCTTTCATTAATATATTTGAATTTAAATCTGAATCTAAACACTGTGGAAGCACAAATCCTAAGTCCTCATTTCAGTTGCAGTTGAAATAGAAAAATAAGCAATGTAGGAGTCATATTTGAATCCAAATAGCATTTTCATTGTTAAAAAAAATCAAGAAATACAGTTTATGCAGCTTTTATAAGCTGGTTATTGAAAAGTAGATCCATTCTCACAGCACAACATTATATATCCCAAATCCACGGCAGCCCTATGCCACTTTGCGCTGCCTCATTCTGGAGGTACGGGGCATCCGGAGAACCCATATTCAGGCTCAAACGACTGACTATCATAACGTTGACTGTACTGCAATGCAGGGACTTAGACCACTACACCACACAAACCGCCCTCCTGTACATTTCTTACCAGGTTCATTTGTGTACACAAACCAGATATACAGTGCCTTGCGAAAGTATTCTGCCCCCTTGAACTTTTCAACCTTTTGCCACATTTCAGGCTTCAAACATAAAAATATGAAACTGTAATTTTTTGTGAAGAATCAACAACAAGTGGGACACAATCATAAGTTGGAATGAAATTTATTGGATATTTTTTACAACCTGAACAACAATAAATCAGACTGCAATCGTGATACTGCAACATCTATTGGATTGGGCTATAAAGTAGATAACTGTATCATCTGCATACAATTGGAAAATTCAAACTTTAATAGACTGACCAATATAATTTAAATAAAGAGTAAAAAGAACAGGTCCTAAAATGGAACCCTGTGGAACACCCTTGTGTACCTCAAGAAAATTAGACTTGTCTCCAACAGAAACAATGGCCTGTGTTCGGTCATTAAGATAATCACAGAACCAAGCACAAGCCTCAGAGTTAAGACGTATTGAGGACAATTTACATAGCAATATATCATGGTCTAGAGCAGGGGTATTCAACTCTGGACCTCGAAGCCAGATCCACTCAAATTTTCCTTGTAACCCTCTAATCTGAGACTTATTTAGACCTGGGACACCAGGAGAGTCCAATTAATGTTGAGGTAGAACAGAAAACCAGCAGGCTCTGGACCCTGTAGGGTTAGAGTTGAAGACCCCTGGTTTAGAGTAGCAAAAGCCTTAGACAGGTCAATAAACATTACAGCACAGCACAGCTTAGCATCCAACACACAAAAAAGTCATTTAAAACTAGCGTGGTGGCTGCAAAAGTGCTATGCCCAGGTTTGAAAACAGACTGATTTGTGTTTAGGATATATTTGTCCATCAAATACGATATAAGCTTCATATTTACTATTTTCTTCATAATCTTTGCTAAACAGGGAAGCATTGAAATGGGTCTGTAATTACTGAGATTAGCACGATCTCCACCCTTATAAAGAGGCAGCACATGCACACATTTCCATACTTTGGGAATCATTCCAGTGGACAAGTCAAATTTAAAATATGTGTAACTATGCCAACTAAATGGAAAGCCGCACACTTTAAAAGATTATGCTCTAAATTATCAGCCCCCACAGATTTCCTTGACTCCAGAGCAAGCAAGGCTTCCCAAACCTCCACAACAGAGAGCTGCCTATAAGAGCCACCCTGTTTAACAACTTCAGTAATGTTTGGAGAATCAACTTCAAGGTTATCCAGGCTATTTTGAGGTTGGGACAATTGAGAAGCCTTTTCAAATACATAGTCTTCCAAAATAAAATATTTATTGAAAGCATTCATAATATCTAACTTATCAGTAGTTGTGCCAGAAATCTGATTAATTTCATGAGGGAGGGAACATTAATTACAACCTTTCAATGATTTAAAAATCTTCCAAAATGTAGCCGGATTTCCACTACAATCAGACAATGCTTTAACAAAATAATCTGATTTTGTTTTCCTGACCAATTTAACACATTGGTTTCTTAGAACCCTAAATGACTGCCAGTCAGTGTCAAGGTCAGTAAACCTATCTTTCCCATTAAAAACACTGATTAATTGTCACGGTGTGGCTAGGTAGAGAGAGGGGGACACAGGCAGACAGGTGGCAGATGACCATCGTGTGTTTATTTAGATAAATCCGGGAACTAAGAGGAATGCAGGTTGCAGGGTACAGCATCAGCGAGGTACAATCCGATTTCTATATATATATATGGTCTAACCACGAGCTCTTCATACAGCGGCTCGGACGCTGAAAACAATAAACATATATATATTCCTATAACGGATATGATAAACCTTCAAGCATACACAACGCACGTATCACAAACCTGCATTCTCCCAATATCTTCTTCACAAACTCGAATCCACCCC
>JACXGM010000283.1:28987-80497 GCA_016801145.1 Umbra pygmaea
ACAATGAACCGCGCCATCTCTTGTTCACCTGGTCTTAAATAGAGAGTGTAAGGAATACCGGCTGCACGTAATGTAACCTAATGAACCACGTAATTAACTATACCTGCCTAGAGCACAAGGTGAACAAGGGATGGCGCCACACTCAAACCTTAATACAGATCCCCCATATGAAACCCCATAATACACATAGGAACACATCAGCTGTGCATACACTAGTATCAACAAACACCCAAATAAACAATCTTTACAAAGAGTCCATATCTCAGTTCATATCGGAACGGGAGTCCCACTCTGGGACCCCGTTACATTAATTGCTCTATAGCAAGTGCAAAATCTGTTTATTTTTTATTTAAACTTTTTTTAACCACCTAAGCACTTGAGAACAGTTTCTCATTTGAAATGGTGACCTGGCCAAGATAAAAGCACTGAGGTGCAGAAGACATAGAGTTACAAATAAATTACAAGACAAAGAAGTACAGAGTAACAATAATGAAAACAGGAATACAGTGCAGGTCTTCAGATTAAACAATACAAATTTGTACAGGTAGTACTAGTGCAACAAATATCAGGTAGTACTAGTGCAAATTTTTTTTTTTTAAAACAACACACAAAATATTTACCATTCAGGGTTATACTGGAGAGGTTTGTGTGTCCCTATGAACCTGAGGGTTGTGTTGTCTGGAGTTTTGTGCTCCTGCTAGGGTCTCCCATGGCAAAGTGGTCTCAGGTAAGGGGCCAGACAAAGAATGGTTCACCAAAAACCCCAATGAACAAGCGAGGAAGAGGAAGAGAGACCCTGCCCGGAGGAAGCCCGAGGCCCCCATCTGGAGCCAGGCCTGGATGGAGGGCTTGTCAGTGAGCCCCTGGTGGCCGGGCGTCAGTCTCACAGTTTATGTTGGCCATTGTTAATCCAGTATGAAAAAGACTAAATAAATAGTTGCAATAAAAAAGGATCTAAAACCCTAGGCAGCTAGTACAACATTAGCGACCAGCTAAATCCATACCATGCTAATAGCTGGCCATCGAAAGCCAGACAGAGAACAAAGGTGCTTGACATCTGCTGTGTTTATAAAGTATTTTCTGTTGTTGTTGTTAAAAAAAGGTCTGTAAAATAATAGAAAAAGTCATTTTACAGTTTTTTCACAGATATTTTTGACAGTGCACAGGAGTATGTCAACGCCCTATCTCCCATGTCTACTGCTGATTCCTTGGAACACCTCACGCCTTCAGGAATAAGGAATGCAAAATACGCAGACCTGTTTGCGCTTCCTCACTTAGAGCTGTACATATACCTTTGTGTTTCTAGTGTGGGTTGCTGGTTATTGCCAGTACGGTGTGTTACATCGGTGCTCTGTTACTTGTACCATTTACTCGTTGTTTGACTTTGTTGTTTTCGTGTTTAAGTGCAGCCTCATTACTAAAAAATGCAGACTGTAATTTCAGGATATTTATTGTGAACCATGTAGAATGATAGCCCTTTTCATGTATAGTGCCACATTTTAGGGTAGAACATGTCATTGGACAATTGGATGCTTAGCTGTTTGACAAACAATTGTCTATTCACAGCCACACTACCTCTGTTACTAATGGTCTATTTGGCTTTCAACAGAACCACAGAACCAGTCAGAGATACGATCTAAGCCCACATGGCACACAGTCTCTATGGAAACCAGGATCACTGCTTTTTGACAGGGTGAAATTCTCTGCACTGGGAACATGGATACATCATCAGCATATGAATGAATGTCTGATCAGCTCAGTTACTCAATTGTGTTTCTTTGTCAGAAACATAATGCTAAGCTGCATTCACTGTAGAGATAATACAATCACATTTTGAACAAAGCCAGCTGAGAGGAATGACAACTTGTCGGCCCTGCACAACTTTCCAGTGGATGGTGCTTGTATTACATTTTCAAATGTATTACATTTGTTAATACATGTATTAGAAATAAATTAAATAGCAAATTTTTTATATTTTGAAATGTATACTAAAAACTTATTTTAAATAGTATTTAATTTCTGTACGGATGATGAGGAAACCACTCACAACGTAATATTGGAAAAGTGCTGACCACCGCTCACAACGTAATATTGGGAGTGACAGGTGGCCTAATTACCGTAACAATAGGACACCTATCCCATCCTCTCTCTCAAATGTCTCGCCTCTAGCCGTGTCAGGTTGGGTTTAATCTGATACGTCTCTGTGCTGGCTGTGTCCTGGCCATCAGTTGAACCTGGGGATTCTGGTAGGGTTGCGACTGATTGCAGGAACCCGCTAATCACACTCCATCATCAGTTTGCGGAGCAATTTTGGCACTGACAGAGATATATTTTATATTCCTGTAGTGAAGTAAAAAAATATGTTTTTAGGAGGATTTTGATTTGTTTTTGGGCCAAAACTAAAGTTTAGGTTGATAGTTACTCTTTAAATACTTATAGAAGCCTCATATTTCAGTTTTATAAGTTGCTTGCAAGTATTTTCACTTTACAATTTTTTATGTTATGTTTCCATGTTTTGAAATTGCAATGTACCATTCGTAATTCAATAAAATTTGAAAATTGGCTGTTGGTTGAGAGTTTGAATAAATTTGCAAGGCATTTAAACCCATCTAAACCTACGCAATATACTGGAAAAAAGCTAAAAATTGATATTCATTTGGTGAATGGAAAACTGATGTGAAAACCAATGAGGCCAGATTGCATGGAGCAAAAGCATTAGTTAGCATTAGGATGGCCTGAACATACTGATAAGATACAGGTACAAGTCTACCAGAGTGATGGCAAGATCAAAGATTTGTCTAAGGAGTTATAGTTTAGGCATGTATGGATGCCACTCGTCTTCTTTGATGACAGCATGATGAATTCTGGAGCGTACAGAAACATCTTGTTTAATGAGAATTGAATGCCTCTAAATTCATTGGTCAATGCTTTATCATAAAGCAGGACAATGACCTCATACATAGTTCCAGGAGGCTGTCAGGGTCAAAAGGTGGAAACTTTTTAACTGGCCAAGTTGATAATCCAATTAAGTGTAGATTTCCCATGCTGAAGACAACACTGGAGACTAAAAACTGCAGCAGAAAAAACTAAACATTGTCTATGGACCATAGATAAGTCAAAGAATAATGATGGTTAAAGAATAAAGACTTAGCAACAAGGTTGTCAATGCCACTTTATGTATTATAATGTGCTCTAAATCGCTGGGCTCAGGCTATCCAAACAGGGAGGGCAATTCTCAGCTTCACAATACCTAAAGTTCCGGGCTGTTCCGAGGGGCCTTGTTTTCACTGTCCCTTTTGCTGACCCTGGAAATTACCCATCTGGCAATGGTCCTTGTGCTTCACCATGCTCCAAAGGGCACGAGTAAACCACACAAGACCACTACACGGCGTAAACATAAAGCACACAGGAAATACAATACCTGCAACTATTAGCCTACTGTACTTTCTCACACGTCTCAAACACAGAGACACGCAAAAATATCACCTAAACGCATGCGCACAAAAACTTCATACAGTCTATCACAGGCACAACAGTTTCCTTCACATTATTCACAAACATCCAGCTTCCATTGGTTGCTGTGACACACTCGAAAACCTCCATCTCTTCGTATAGAGAATGGAGCAGCGAGGAGCTGTTAATCGAAACGAAGTTCTCCTTCTCCCCCTCTCTCTATGGGAGCAAACAGAACAGAGATTTTTAAAAAGCAGAGAGCCCTGGGAGATTTCCTTTAGCAGGCTTAGGGGTCTGATCTCCTGCTAACGTGATCTCGTAAAAACAATTGTATCCAAACGAGAGAAGCGGATCACTTGGCTGTGGACTGACACTCCCTTTACACTCCCACCCCCATCTCTAGATTTGGAATGAGGAGACAAAGTGTGCATCTAGACGTTCTGAGTGCAGACAGGCTGGCTGCTTTCACGCTACTAACCTGGTAGCCATGTAAACCCAGCTCTGATGCCATCCGCCTCTTTCCAAGCCAATGCCTCTTTTAACCAATGGAGCCATGGACAGGGGAGAGTAGGAGGAAGGGTGGAGAATGGGCTCCGGAAAATTCCATCAAGAAGAGATAAAGCAGTGAGAAGAGAGAACTAGTTGTTCCTTTATTGAGAGTACTGAGTCTAACGCACAGTCAATCTACCCCTTAGTATCTGCTCTCTCTTCCCCTCTCTCTGTAACACACACCCCTCTTTTAGGTTACCCATACATTTTTCAGCTCCTCCATTCACTGGCTGGAGCTCCCACCATCTCAATAGCCCTGCAAGGGGGTTTCCTGCTGTAAATTCTTTTATCATATAATCACAGGTGCAAAGCGAGAGGAAGGAATATATGGGCAAAAAGACAGAGTGGTAGGTCTACTTTGCATTCTGCCACAGCTTGGGTCTCTGAACCTGCTCAATTATTTATGCTTTTCCTGATTGGAGAGGCTGACATCACCTGCAATGTGGACACTTTACATCCTGGACTCTTTCGGATCAAACAGCCAGTACCCAGAAGGCTCTAAACTCAAGCAGCATACTGATACTAACATTATACAGTACACATTCCACACACAACCAGGAGTTGTTGTAATATAAATAGAAACAAAAAAAACATTAGGCTACTTGAGATTTTAACATGAATGGTTGCACCAAGAGACCAACATCCATGAAAAACGATATAATGTCACCTTTTCATCAGTCAATTTATTGGTGCGACAATATGTCCCATCTTTAAATACTGTGCATGAAAGGTATGCTAAAAGAAGCTGGAGTTTTAATAAGATAATTATCAGCCAATGTCTCATTAGTGCAAATACTGTAGGCCTACCTTAACATAGGTCTAAACACGAGATATAACACATTACTGGGTTAATCTTGTCATTAGACCTACAGTATCAGCTCAAGCAGAACAATTCGGGCCAGAGGTTTATACACAAAAGCTTTATCGAACTCTGTATTGGATCTAGGCCTGAATTTATAAATAATTTTCTCAAATTATTTCTCTTACTGCGGTTGAGTAAGATAGAGAAAAATATTTTCGTACATCTCTGATCTATTATTCAGCATCCACACTGAACTATAGAGGAAAATCAGCTGGCTATTAAACTGGCTGACGTTAATATGTGACTGGAAAGACGTTACTCTCTTGTCTGGAAATTAGGACTGTTAAAATTGAGTAACAAGCCAAACTCTGTGATTTTTCTTTGATTCCCATAAGCCACTATTTGCATGCAACTGTATTGGAAAAAAAATAAAATATGATGAATGACAGCCGTAACAAAGATAAACACAGTCCAAATAAAGAATAAATCTAATATCGGTATATGTAGTAATTCTTTTACCCATGCAATGTCTGTGCCTATGGGATAGTAATGCCAAATGTTGGCAGCAATTGATAAGAAATGGAAAAGGAAAAAAGCAAGGAGGTAAAAAAGTGCCCTGGTGGATAAAACTCCACTTCAACCTGGAAACAGTTTTGTGATTTGCAGAATACTTTGTCATTACCTTTAAGGAAAGCTTATTTATAATGTATTTTCCAATTCCATTTTAGCTATTTCTTTGTGGTGGCAGCTTTCCAAATGGCAAAAGTAGCCCTTACAACTACTTTATTGTACCACATAAAGTTTTGAAGTCACATTTCAAATAGGCAATTCCTAATATATGTGGGTTCACTAGTGGATAAACCCTGTAGTTCCCTGTAGAACAATTCAGTATGAATATGTACAGTTACTGTAAACTACCACCTAAACTCTATGTTTGTGTCTGTCACACCTTTGATTTAGAGTTTTGTCCACCACCAAAAGCCTGATTTCATGTTCAGGAAATAATTTAAACTGGCTTACCACTTTAGGAGCTGTAGCTGTATACTCAGCCTATGGGCCAGTAACTCCCTGCCTGGATAAGCCTGCCTGTCCTCACAACAAAACAGATGACCTACTTTACAGACCTACAGTATACTCTCATTGTTGTGCACCCAGGGCTGACCAATGCAGAGTGAAACACATGCATGTGTGGTTTGAATTTGGAGTCCTTAGGAATAGCTGCTATATGACCTGCTCAAACTTATATGATTTTAGACACTGTGACAATGCACATGTTATCAGTGTCCATAACTTCTAACAGACATAATTCCCTCTGGGTTGATTCCACAGTGTTGTTGTACTGTCAGACAGATAAAGAATCTGCTTATGTGCAGCATTCACACATTGCATTGACAGCAGGCTTGACAGAGTCACAGTATTTAATGAGATGTTTGAATTCAATTAAGACAATCAAAAAAATGTTTGTACACCCCCAATTGTGTTAGCTAAAAACAAGTGTTACACAGCAATTATAAGCAGGGAGTCTAAGCTAAAATATGTGAAGTTGAATTTTTTAGTGTTTTTTAGTGTTTTTTAGTGTTTTACCCACGCAAATTACATCACAGAAAGGTTTTACTGACTGTTTGACTGAATAGTTCAGGCTATAAACGAGTAGATACCCAGAGTTGATCTAGTAGTGGATGTGTTGGAATTCTTTCTTTATGATGTACACAACCTACAAAGTTAATAAGTGGATAAAAACTAGGAAATAGCGAAAATGATCAAATACCACTTTACACACATCTGCCACCTGATCATATAAGGGACCATGCAAAATTCTTGGCACACTAGATATTTTAATACAAATCTATTCTTACGTTTTTATATTTTGTCTTCTTCATTAGTGTGTCAGTTGAAAAGAGCAATTGTTAGGTTTAGAAACATTAATAGGCCAAAAACACATTACTGTAATGAAGTTCCCCCCGACTGCGTAGTAGGCTGAGCGCATTCTATGTTTCGTGTAATGCTCTCTATTCTCCCGGACATATAATTATGCACAACTTTATCACTTGTTCCTGTCTCTCCAATAGCTCACCACCAATCATCTCAGCTGTTGCCAATTTGGATCGTTAGTGATGGATTTAATTCTCTGTGTTTGTTTGAGTCACTGTCATTCATTGATTATTCATAAGGTCTGTGTGTGTATGTCGTGTTTATTGTTCTCTATACTACATGAAGTTCTACGTTTTTTTAAGAGTTTCTTGTGTGTTTAAGTGTGTTTTGCCATAAATATAACCACCATTTATTTTCACTCCTTTCCTTCACATGTGTCTCCACATACTCCCACATCACACACTGCTATTACAGTTACTGATAAAATATATGTATTTTGTTAAAGCAAGTAACATGTAATAGAGCACTGTTCAGATAAAAACTTGATAAACTTGTAGGTACAGTATATCAGCCAGTGCATGTGGTGCTAATGATCAATAACATATTGAGTGGACATTGATCAACTGAAACAGAAATGAGTGTAGAAGGAATTAAACTGGGTGAAGGACAATCAAACTAAAATGTGAGCTTTTTGTGCTGTTTACTACTTATTGTATTAGTTTACTATATACATGTAGTACTATATAGTACTAAATACTGTACTGTATTAATGTGTCAGTGGAACCAAACTAAATCATTTATTGATTAAATTAAAAATCAATGTCCTCCAAATCAAGGTTGCAAAATCATTGGCCTTTCCCTTAAAGGTTGATGTAAATAACATCTACCATAATTAAACCAGAAATTTAATTCCACTAATTTAAATTCATCTAAGTCTTAAGGAACTATATTGAGCCATTACATCACATCCTGTTCCACTAGGGTATAAAAATGAGGTAACACACATGCAATATCCCTTGTCATCCAATGCCATTAAGAAAACAAAAGAACTGGCAGTTCTAAAGAGACAGATGGTTGTAGACCTTCATAAATCTGGTAATGGCTACAAGAAGATCCACAAACGATTGAATATACCACTGTGCACCATCAAGGCAATTATAAAATAATGATATGGAACAGTTGAAAACCACATGGGCAGAGAAAGCAAATGAATTTTCCCCCCCATGATAGGGAGGAAGATGGTGAGAAAAGCAACAAAATCCCAGAGAATCTCTGTGAAAGAATTGCAGGCCTTGTAAGGTTGGGTGGGGTGACGGGTAATCCTGTGGGGTTTCATAAATAAGACATCTGCTGTTTTTATTGGTCTTTAGGACGTAGTGTGTGTTACCAGATTGTGGAGCATTGTACTATTGTTGAGTTTAGCGGGTGTGGGCTGTAGCCAGAACAATAGCCCAGATTAGAAATAAACCTGTTGTGCTAGTATATCAGGGGCCTCATGCATAAAAGATTGTGCATCTTACATACCAGAAGATGGTGTTCTCCCAAAACTGGAAATGTACCCATGCACAGAAATATTCACATGTATAAAACCGGTCGTACGCCAGATTCTGCACACCTTTCTTTTATAAATAAATCACAATCAATGTGAGATTGACCCCATGTGAATGAGCCACTGACTCTGTCTTGCTTCCTCCCATTATTGAATATATGCAGATGCAGGGCTCAAGGCTTAACTTTTTTCCACAAATGCAAAAATCCCTTGTGCTAAAACAATTTTGAACGTTTCAATTAGTATGTATTAATCTCAGGTCAAGAAGATCATACAACCATTTTATCTAGAGCTATTGTTAGCTAGCCTGAAAAAATCCAGACCCAAATCCTGAACGATTAAGGGTCTGGGTTCGAGTAATGTAAATGACTAAACTCGAGGGGCGGCACCAAGCGTGCATTTGAAAATCTCACTGTACGCAATTGGATAACACTACGACCAATCACCAGTGGGTTTTCACTAACCCTATGGCGGAGCTAACTGGTAGATAAAACTCTTGCCGTATCAGGTCGCAATACAGCTAAAACGTCCTTTTATAAAAAAGTCTAACTTGTTCATTGTAGTGGCCCAAGTCGTTTTAAACAACTGGTGTTAATCCATAGCGATCTTACAATGTTTACTAATGACTTCGAGGTCGCAGAGCTGTCGTGTCGTCATCTGTTTAACACGCCTCTGGCACGCCTATATCAGATACACCGATGTGATTGGTGCAGCTCGGACACAAGGGCATAGTTAATGAGCAGAATTACTCGGTGCCAGAGTAACTTGCTGAGCAAATTCAAATTGTGCTCTCGCGAGAACTCTGGATTTCCAGGGTAATTGTTAGCCAGTCTACAGACAATTGAAATGCGGCAGCATCTCGCCTGCTGTCTGGCCAAGTATAATTAGCATTCTAACAATAATATGTCTATTTGAACATTGGAATGGTTTTCTAAGATTTTATATTTACATAACCTAAAAAATTACATAGCCTATATCACCTTGCATTTACCCTATAGTCAATATCCGATCATTGCAAATTATTTTTTAAACGTCCTGACATGCCATTCAAACCTGCATTAAAACTACATTTCTTTTGTGTTCCGTTTTCAAAAAAGCTGAAGTCACAATCATATTTTTGCAATGGACGGCCCGCACATTCTCACATCAAGTTCATTTTTATACATCACACCGTGTGTGTCAAGCTTTTTATGCATATGCAATGTTTATACATGAGGCCCCTGTAACCAAATTCTTCTTATGACCCAGTTAATGTCATTACAATATATATATATATTTAAAATCAATTACAATAAATGTAGCTTTTTACAAATGCTTGAGATTATTGACAACAGCTGTAGACAATAACAAAGACGCTACACCAGAGTCGGCGGCAGAGCAGATCTACTGGAGGGGCATTGGGTCATCAGCGGGGGGGCACTGCCATTTCAGAAATATTTTAATGCAGTGGCGAAATAGTCCAACACCAGAATAATTGAGCCGAGTTGAGCATTTGGAAATCCCACTCCTCGCTCACTGCGCAGTTGTTCACACTCCACCTTTTTCAACCGCTCCACTCAAACCCGCACATCGCTGACATGAAAAATAACGACACTCCAAATTAACTCCAATAATTTTTTAAGTTAGCTATATTACAATATTAACAAAGCCCATCCATTGTGTGACCATGTATGTCGATCACTGAAATATTGAAACTAAATCGAGTTGAATTGTTATAACATTGTTTAATTTAACATGACAGTGTGACCCTGTACATGAAAACAAAAACAGTTACAGAAAAATTTAAGTGCAATCTCATTTTACAAATATACTGTAGGCTCTATGTGTTTTCTATATACATTGTGAAGATAAAAAATTTGGGCATTTAACGAAAATAGGCTTTAGCCTAATGTAATACAAAAAGAATGAACAAAATAATTTAATTGCTCATTTTATAACTCGGTCTAACCAGTAGATAGCTATAAATTGTTTCTTTCTGTTCGCATGTGCACACAGTATTCACTATCGTGCTTGTGAGAGATAGGCCTATATCTTTTCAAATTCCATAGTCTTTAGTCGTGGCCACTATATGGGCATTCTGGGCCGCTCAGCCATCGCTCCGCGCTCCGGTATAGCTGCGTCCGCTCCTCGCTTTCCTCCCACTCCGCACCGCTCCATACTTCGTCCAACACAGCACAAATGTTGATCAAAAACTAAATACGTTTTCCTTTATTGTTATTAATTGTTATTTCATTAGAGAATTTAGTTTTTTATGTTAATTTCTATATCATGCCACCATGTAGCAGATCTAACTTTACTCCACTTAATTTGGGAACGCACCGCGGGCAGGAGAGAGATAAAGAGAGTTGCAGATTCCAGCTGGCTTGTCATTTTGTATCTCCTATTTAATATAGGAAACATTTAAAAGGAAATCATGAAAGAAACAAAGACGAGGCAATAGGAGTTTGCGGTTATCGGTTCCTTCTTCCACTGACCATATTTAAACTCAGATTGGTGAGGGCTTATTAACATAGGCTACAATCAATGTGATTTGGAACATAGACAATAATATAAAGACTAGTCTCCTACTTTGCCTTTGTAGAATGGAATTGGTGAGTCTTCAATAATTAATTTTCCAAGCATTTACATTAAATACATGATATATGGAACTGACTAAAACGCATTCCATTCAGATAGTTGAGGAGGAATTACTGAATCTCAGTACTTACGTAGAAATATAACAAACTGCCTATGATGACGGACACACTGTTAGTTCTATTCTTTTCGATTCCAACCAACAACTTGAAATGGATTCTGTGGGCTGCAGCTCAACATTAGAAATCAAATGTACAGTAACAAGTTTACTCAGTGATCAATGAGCATAGTAACCTGCTATGCATGCACAACTAAAATAATGCGCTCTCCCCGTTAAGTATATTTTATTTAAGTTACAGTTTGCACATTTAATATTAAAATAATAACAAAAAGGTTATATTTTTTTGCCACGCCATGGCCTGTGGTAGGAGGGGCATCAATGACCGCTAGGGGGGGCACGGCCCTCGAATGCCCCACCATAGCGCCGACCCTGCACTACACAGACATAGAAGTACAATGAATAGAATGGCTGGAAGATCTAGGACTACTGAACATACAACATGAAACCACTAAAGGGCACCAACCAACCTAAAACCTAAATACAAAACAAAAACATGCCATCACACAACTCCAGGAATTGAGCACTAAATACAATAATAACCTTTCAAAGAATGCCTTATACACTGGGGAAAACTAAGGATATTAACAACTAAACACAAAATACAGACACACAAAGGAAATCATGACAGGATACTTATACATATACCTATTTCCACCAAAAAAGTATATATTAAAACAACTGTATAGTTCATTATAAGGTACAAATTAATGGGCAAAGAATACAAAATATTAAGAACCTATGTTTGACTGCTTGGTTTCCATAGTGATTAGACAGTGGTATACTGGTGAGAAAATGGATTTCAAAATCAGCTCTTTAGCATGTCAATGCTTCTTAGGACACATTATTATAAAGTAGGACACAATGCATTATCTACAGGCCTTTTGTTAACATTATATACTGCTGTAATGGGACTGCTTAAGATAATTTTAACATAGATCAATGTGCTTTCCTCAGGCTTTCCAACTAGTACCCCTTACACCTGGGAGCAAGGAAAGTGGAACTGCAGGGAGCTGTTGTGGATGGGGCAGAGGGTTAACAGAGGGGGAAGACACAGGCTGTCAACCTGACCTCCGCAGGACACATGGCACAAACGACAGATGGGACATGGGCACTGCCATGTCCATCTCTAAGGGACATGGAAGAAAAACCTCTCTAGGAAAGAAAAGGGTGGTGTTTTGGTTGTGGTACATTAAGCAGGACTGACTGACAGTTACTATTCCCTTCTCTGATCAAATCTATATTTCTCGTACATTCACAAAGTTACTCAATCTACGGGATGTCTCAGTGGTGAAAATTTTATAGTGTAAGAAATTACCCTGTGAATAATAAAAAAACAATATGCCTTAATGCAGGGTAATTCAATTCACACCGTGTGCAATAACACGCAGAAAGTCAAGGCAACATGTCACGGCACCATATTATATAAACATAATCACAACAGACTTTTTTGCATCAACAGACCCGATATCGGATAAGCGGACGAAGATGGATGGACAACGGACTTTTTTGCATCATTTGGAGATAATCTTATCCAGCTCCATTTACAATAGTGAGTTTACATGTATAACTTTATACTTTTTCATACTGGTTACCTGTTGAAATCAAATTCACAACAATAGTGTTGCAAGAGTTATTCTTTTCCAGCTAATGGCTGATCCAGAGTTAACGCACGTAGATGACAAGTGTGGACTCTTGTTTTCAAGGCACATACACTTATTGTTAACACCAGCATTGTTGCGTTTCAACTGGCATGTCATAATGGCATAGTTAAAATATTTTTTTTTTTAGGCCCAGTTCACATTGAAATTAATGTTATTACAACATACATTCTATTCATGCAATCTCATTCCTCTACTGGTCAGAAAATTGCCTAGTCTGTAATGCATGGAAAGACAGCCCGTCTCTCACTAGAGATCTCATTCAGTTTTGAAGATTGCTAAATATTATAATTGATCCATTCAAGAGAGGAGGGCTATATTGTTTCAGAAGATCATAAAACATGTTTTACTCAATACATATATATATTTTTTATTTATTTATTTATTTATTATTTCAATAACTTTGTAACAAGTCAAGTTTCCTACAAATAAGCTAACTTCCGGTTGCCTTGATGGGACCTGACCTGCTCTTCTATTTTAGCTAATGTTATACAATGTGTGGTTGAGAAGTCCCATTTTTGTAGCCTATCATGCCCTTGGTATAATTATAACCAAAGGAACAAAAACCTTTTTATACTGTACGTATATCCTAGGTATGTCCTAGGCTAATTGCGTCAAAATAGCAATGTATATGTACCACCCACAGGGTGAGTATCCGATTTGGGAACGTGACCCAAATGCGGAAGTGCCTTAAACCTGCATTCTATCTCAATTCCAGCTGGGGGCGATACGTCTGGTTACAAAAGAGCTCGGTTTTTGTAGAAGTGTATGAGAATAAGACCCACTTCACACTTGATTTTTTACCTCAGTAAACATTTTCATAATGAGTTTATGGTCCCAATTGCTAGTTTTAAGTCTTACGCAAAACAGAATGATGATTTTTTAATTATGGTCTCGTTGATTTTAAAATTGGCAATAAAACAGGGGGTGTTTTAGGGCGTGGTTATGGCTTTCGGATGTACGACAAGACACTCAAAGGAGTTGGCAAATCAGTTTTTCCGGTAAGTAACGTTACATTTCATTTTACATGATGTTTTTTGTTAGCCAACGTTAGCATCCCAATTAATATCAGTTAGCTAGCTAGATTACTCCTCAGTCTCGTATAAAATCATCCCATCCGCAACCAAGATGTCTGTGCCCGTAACAGCAAATTCGATGACTCAAATCAGATCTCCATGAACCAATGGGTGACGTTACACATGCTACATCCAGTATATATACGGTCTATGGTAGCACCTGTAGGCCACAATAGTGAATTTGTAGTTTCGCCTTTAAAAAAGAAGTGCCCACTGCTATTTTGGGATTACTTGCATGTCCAGTAAAATATTTAGGTCATATCAGCCTGTGTATTCCTCCATCGCTAAGAAACAATGTCTATATTAATTTTAGTTTTACATTTTATCTTTAAAAAGCAGTGATAAGCACACATAAACATTATTTTTACGTATATGATTTTGCCTTACCATCCAAGTTTGAATCCTTTCATCAACGCAGAGAGAGTTGTCTGGTGGCCATAATGACTTTCTTGCAGTGTGCTGTCTGCTCATGCTGCGGCATGTTGGGACACAGGTTGGTACAGCCTTACCTCCCAAACGCAGAGTACAAGAGAGAGATAGCGGGAGTAGAGGATGGACAGATCTGTTCCAGTTGAAAATTTGGTGATCGATTGCACTCTGCTCCTCTCCTCCCAGCTAGACTGTCACACGCTTGCACAGTTTGAGAACAGGGATCTGCAATGTTAAGCCCTATGAGCTCTTTCATTAACCAGTTATTGTCAAGCTTAACAGAAAGTGAAGGAACCCATGCTGTACCGTATATCATAATGCATGCTAACTCACCACACAAACATATACAAGCAGAAGTTAGTATCCCTCAATCTCTCATTCTTACTGTCTTGCATGTCTCTATGGCTCTATCTCTCAGCCCTGTCGATGAAAGCTGCACTTGCTGGGTTCCTATTGCGCATGTCCTTCCCCCGTTTCTCTACGTTTCTCACTCATTCACTCTCCTACATTCACATTTTTGTCATTTAGCAGATGTCTAACAGTAAGTACAACGACATATTCCCTGGAGCAACACAGAGTGAAGTGCCTTGCCCTAGGACACAATGACATTTGGCACAGCCGGGAATCGAACCGGCAACCTGACGACTACCCCCCCGTTACTTAGCCATGCTGGATAAGAATAATAACAGTATTAATCAAATTTATGAGAGTTAAAACTGTTTTGTATGGAGGAATGGGCAAAAATACCTTTAAACCGATGTGCATAAGTGATCAACAACTACCAGAAACGTTTAGTTGCAGTTATTGCTGCACAAGGGGGTCACACTAGAGATTGAAAGCACAGGTTCACATACTTTTGCCACTCACAGATGTAACAATGGATCATTTTCCTCAATTAATAAAAACCAAGTCAATTCAACTTCAGGAATATCAATCTATCCAGTTAGGAAGCATAAGCAATTGTGAATCACTCTCACCTGTTTTGGTGCAAATGAAAGTGACAACAGGAGTGAACTGAAGAGGCAACAGCAAGACAAACTCCAAAAAGGGCATGGTTTTTCAGGTGGTGGCCACAGAAAATTGCTCTCTCCTTCCTGACTGATTATTCTTCAGTTTTGCTAATGTCCATGTCACTACTGGTATCAAGAGGCGGTACCTGCAGCCCATTCAAATGGCACAGGTCGTCCAGCTCTTCCAGGATGGCACATCCATGTGTGCCATCGCAAGAAGGTTTGTTGTGTCTTTCTCCCAGTACAGTCTCAAGTGCATGGAGGAGATACCCTAAGACATGCCGTTACATCAGGAAACCTGGACTTGGCTAGAAGGGCATCAAACCTGCAGCATGACTGGTATCTGCTCCTTGCAATGTGTGATAAGGAACAGGAGGAGTACTGCCAGAGCCCTACAAAATTACCTCCAGTAGGCTACTTTTTGTTTCTGACCAAACTCTCAGACAGACCTCATGAGGTTGGCATGAGGGCCCGACATCCTCTAGTGGGACCTGTGCTCACAGCCCAGCACCATGCAGCTTGATTGGCATTCGCCAGAGAACACCAGAAATGGCAGGTTCGCTATTCACAGATGAGAGCAGGTTCACACTGAGCACACGTGACAGATCTAAAAGTCTGGAGACACTGTGATGAACGCTATGGTGACTGCAACATCATCCAGCATGACTGGTGTGGTGGTGGGTCAGTGATGGTCTGGGAAGGAATATCTTGGAGGGTCGCACAGACCTTTGAATGCTAGCCAACTGTAGCCAATAAGGAAACAAAAGAAGATAATTGTTGATGCTAGCCATCCAAGCCACAGACTGTTCCATCCACTCAGGTCCCCCAGATGCCGCCAGTACAGGAGCATCCTGTCTAAAACAGGCAGGTTGCACAACAGCTTTTTCCCACAGGTTGCTAATTATACATTAAGTCATGGGATAGGGTCACGACCACTCATATGGACATTCCACTGGTATTTGATCACCACACAGTATCATGCTGATGTGAGACTTGTAGCCGATCATGCGGACATTGTAGCCGATGCTGGAATTAATGTAAGCGGCCCTGGACACATGATTGTTCTATATCCCACTACTCATTGATGCAATCAGAGTAATTCTTTTACAGGGTCACTTAAATTAATTCTGATGCAACTTAATCATCAAGTACCTGTAGTATTCTGTGGTCACTGGTTACAGTTGAACAAATGTATATATATATATATACTTAATATTTATACAGCTGGATTTCCCAGTACAATTCTTATCACATGGTTATTAATAGAAATGGTGTCTATGTCTTTTGCATAGCTTTAAAGATGCCTTTCCGTGATATTCATGTCTATTTAAGCCTCTGATTTAAAGTGAATAAAGGCACTGTCGGGCTAAACTGAATTTTGGAGAAAATAATTTTGTACAAATGTTGTCAGTAGTATATGGAATAAAATAAAAAAAATCATTTTACCCAAACACATATCCCACTGGGCACTATTTAACATCTTTAACATACCACCAAAAATACATAATTTCTGTGTCTTCTCAACCTCTTGTGCCCAGTGGGATCTATCATTAGTAAAACCAGAGACAGATTTTGCAGTGTTCTCCTAAATTCTCCAGAGCTATAGTTCTATAGTCTATATATCATTCAAAATTTCTCTGAGTACTTTTCCTGATAATCTTGTTAGCAAAAGGCATGTGAATTAGTGAATACCATATCTTGCAGTTTTGAAAATTGATGGCTAAGGATAGTTTTCACCATAGGCCTTTATAGTCTTAAATACTAGCAATTTAACACAAATCTATTACATTCATTTTTAATATATTGTTTGGCAAACAATGTATTGTCAGTAAATGACACTATTCACAATAGGCCTATTCATGATATTTTGCTAACAGGTGGCTTGTTTAGATATGACTATGGCGGGTTGGCTAGTTAGTGAGATGTCTTGTGTGGCTGATTGACCCTGACATGTGCAACTCCCTGCTGAAATGGATGGATTGACCAAATGTGGGTTTAGTAATGCAGAAAGAATGTTCTCACTGTCTCGGTAGCATGCAGGTCAGTTCTTTAATTTGGGCAGTGAAGTTAATACAGCCGCATGAACCCGTTCCAACCAGTATATGCAAATTACATGCACATCCCGACCTCCGTGCACACAGCTGCGCTTTTAAAATGTGAATAAAAAGACTTTTTGACAAAAAGACAAGGTTTAAATTCAGGAGGAAAAATACAGCCCAGATGCAAGCTTAAAATATTTTGTCACAATTCATTCTGAGCTGTCTGCCTGTTCCTTATGTGTCCTTTCCCTGTTCCTGGTTCCCTTGTGTGAGTGTCTGGTCTGTTCTGTGTTTGTTTGTCCATTCAAGTTATTAGTTCCCATCTCACATGAAGGCACCCATTCCTGAACACCAGTGACCATTTCTCCTGCACTCCTGAAGGCACCCATCCCTGAGCAACCGCAATCATCACCTTCACCTGTTTTATTTGGCTCTAAACTCATCTGTTTATACAGTATAATAAAATATTTTAAAATGAGGCCAAACAATTTACCTGTGGTCCCCCACTTTGAACCTGTCCATTTTAATAGAATCCTTTTCAAGGATTTCTTTCTGGCAAGAAATTCATTAAAATGTGTGTAAAATTCATAATTTATACTTTAATTTTTAACCGAAATGATTTGTTTTAGTTCAAAACAAGGAGTTTGTTCGACAAACATTTCTGCCAACCTGTGAAATGGAAGTAAAATAATTCTGTCGAATCAAGAATTCGTTTTTTCTCTTGCTCTCTTGAAAGTTTGTGAACAATTTAGAGTTCTTTAGAGTCTATATTTCTGCATAAAAATGACCTAAAACATTGTCAAAGGAGACTACAATTTTATAGTTGGTCATTTATTTATTGAGTACAATCATCCATTATGACATAATTGTGGGTGGCAAAAGAAAGTGAACCTCTAGGATAATCAGTTATTATTAGTGGGCAATCTGTTTTATTCAAAGAACAGGGATCTATCTAAGTCTAATCTCCACAACACATGTCTGTGGAAGTATACCGTTGCACGATCAGTCTGTAATACATGATTTCTGTATTAGCTTAATAGTTTGACATATTTGGTTGTGTTTGATAATATACTATAACTATAAAAAGTGTCCTGTTAAATTACATCTAGCCTGGAAATAGGTTTAGGGTTTGAGCCACCTGTGCAGTATTTGATCACTTCTGGCCTCCAAACCAGGGGGACTGATATGGCAATGGAGTACAATAAAATACCATTATGACAGAAAGAAAATCACCATGTGATTCCTGGAAAAGTGGCAGCAACTCAAGTACTAGATTTGGTGAGATTGTAAATCCACTCGTCTACACAGTACATTAGCGTAATGTGACTGCAGACCCTTTGGTTTGTGCCCCCTCTTGTGGTATTTTTGAATATGGTTACTGCCAGTTGGTAGAGCATGTGTTTTCATGTTACGTTTGCATCTGTGATATAAATGCATCCATTATACAGAACATAATTTTTCCTTTACATAAATGTTGTAAAGTAGCTAACTAAACATCATTACATTTTGACATAATAACATTGTGAGGGCAGGCATGGGGGCCTAGTGGTTAGCACTGTGGCCTCACAGCAAGAAGGTTCTGGGTTCGAACCCCGGTCGGCACGGGCCTTTCTGTGTGGAGTTTGCATGTTCACCCTGTGTCTGCGTGGGTTTCCTCCGGGTGCTCCGGTTTCCCCCACCATCATCAAAAAACATGCAGGTTAAGTTCTCCAGTCAGTGCCCCTGACGAAAGCACTGGCTTAAATCTTAAATGGCTGCCCACTGCTCCCTTGAAGGATGGGTTAAATGCAGAGAAAGAATTTTGCTATGTGTATGTGACAAATAAAGTACCTTTATTCCTTTATTCCATTGGTGTTTCAAAAATAACTTGTTTTTGAAGGCTCCCAGCCCTCTTACACTCGTTCAACCTCTGAGGCACACCAGGGTTCTGCTTGGGAACAAAACAGTTTCTTCCACGTCCTACAAGTCAAATCAGTTTAAAGATAAGCACTGCAGAGGATTGATCTCATTTTTGTAAGACAGTGGCATTTACATGCTGTAACTGACAGCTTTTTTTCTAATGTGGTTAAATATGCTGACCTGCAGGTAAAACATGTTGAATACAAAGAGATATCAGCACTGTTAATACTTAATCTTACTTCATGATAAAACAAAAACACAAACACTTTGACGAGGATCTTGTTTTTGTGTTAGTCTTAGTACTAGCAAAAATGAGTGACAGCAGGCTTTAAGAATTATGAAGGATTTATGGGGAAGCAGAAAGATTGTAGGCCGAATCAGGATCGGTTTGCGTATTAGTGAAGGTTACTCATCGTACCAACCTGTTTTCCTTGCTGTTGTGCTCGTTCTGATCTCTCACCCTCAGCCATTTGTGGAGCAGGAAGTGCTTACGTTTGGGTGAGGCACTGGGTGTAGAACAGTTGGACCAGACGTCTTCATCGCTGGATAGAGTGATCTCAATGGATGGCAGCGGCAAGTATTCCTTTGAAACCGTGTGAGAGTGCGTGGAGGTTAGCCGCCTGTTGACTAGCCAGCCCTTGTCCTGCTCACCGCCTGGGATATTTCTAATGCACCGCATCTTTGAGTGCTTGCGTCGTAGAGTTGGGGCGGATGAGCTTGACAATACAGGACCATCCGAGACCCTGCCAATTCCCCCATCCAAGTAGGGAAAATCACTGGAGACTATCACCTGGAATGAGGGGGACTGTAAGTTGTTATTCATGGTTAAAGTTTGGACTCACACACGCAGACACACTGCCACACTGCTAGGATGGTATATATTGGAGAGGTGCTGGCTGGCTTGCTGTTTTCGTTTGCCGAGAGATGAACTTGACGGAAGCTGTGGTTGTAGATGTGTAGATACTGAGAGTCGGTTGTCAAGATAACACAGAAGCACTTAACAATCCTACTGTAAGTCCTTCATCACCTAGTTCCTCACCCCTGATGATGAACACTAGAGTGGCTCAATCCATGTCCCTGTGCATGTCCAGACATATCATTTGGGGTTCCTTTCAGATACTCTCTGTCCTGCCTGATCCTCAGCAGTTGTTGGCAATTGGGTAATGGCGAGGCTAACGGCTTGGCAGTAGAAACTCAAGCCAAAAAAGTGGGCTGGAATAGATGTCAAAAGGAAATTCTATTCTCCAAATAGCCGATTAAACATGCATAAGGCCTGACAGGGAGGGTAACACTACTCCTTCACTCTCCTCCTGCACAGGTAAGCCCAGGTAATCACATATTCACAGAGGCCTTTCTGGTTACTGCCTGCCTGATAATAAAAACACTCAGGGTGATGATGGCACAACAAAGCTTACACTCACAGCCATGGGCACACACTAATATGTACGGAAGAAAATAAGGACTACAGAATTAAAGCACAATAAATGGACACAACCACATTTCTCCTCTCTTGTTCACACTGGGCTGTCATTGAAATGTAAAGTATGCCCATATAATTCTTAACTCAATGAAATCTTAGACACTAGCCAGCACTGAGGACTCAAACCTCACATAGGGGCCAAATTATAAAATTTTATAATACCAATAATATTATTACCAATATTACTGAACTTGTTGGAGTACAATTAAAAATATATTGGCAGTCAATAATAGACCAGCAAACAATACATAAAACCTTTTGGATTCCAGGAGCTGCCTAATATGGTACTGCACCAATTGTATTATTCAGTATATTTGAATGAAATATGAAACATTAACTTTTCTTTTTCTTTGGGTAATATCTATAAAGACAATAAACAGTGTTTTTTGTGAATGTTTCCTCCATTCTCTTGATGTCCATGTTGCCATGAGAACACCAAAGCATTTCTACAGATACAGAGACCCACACACCCACACTCGATCTCCTTCAGGTGTCAGATTCCAGGTTTATTGTTCTTTGACTCATCGGCAGCAGATGGAGTTACCAAGGGAAACGGGGAGTTATGGCGACACTCTAGTTTGATCCGTTTCTCCTCCACAGCTGTTCCTACCACCTCATCTCCAACCTCTCCAAAATAACTCATGCCCTGCTCCCCATAGTGCAATATGTTGTCAGGCTTAGTGTTTAGGTTCACCCTGAACATTCTCTTGGTGTGGCTGGGCTGGACTTAGATTAATATTTAGGCATGGGTACTGTATTATTAATGTAGGTGACGTCACCAGAACTTAACAAGGTAGAGATGAAAATGAAGACACAGAGGTAGGTTAATTTCTGTTTTAGTTACTAGTGAAATTAATAGCATAACTCTTGGATTAGTCAAACTCAGTTTATAATACATTTTAATTTATATGTACTTTAATATATCTAAAATATATTCATTATTTTTTCTATTTATTAAAAGTATACATATGTTTTAGGATTTTGTACATTACATTTAAAGTGGGTGATTCAAATTCTGAATGCTGTATGACCGTGATTGTCTGTAGCTATACACTTCTAAAAACCTTAATGTATATAAAAGCAAAACAAGTACATCAGCGCTGCTTAATCATCAGAGAGCTACAGCTTTTAAGGTTTTCTCTTGAAACCTAATCTAGTACACCTGATATGAATAATTAACTGGAAGGAAAAGATAAATCCGTTAGTCACAGCTGTGGTAGAAGCGAAAACATATAGAATGATTGATCTCCAATTGCACCAAATACGATTGAGCAAACATCTAGTCTTGAGAGCGTGTTTGATGTTTCTAGGTTTCTTAAGGTAAGATTAGTGTGCAGTTAGTGTTAACTGGCTTGTTCAGGGGCAGAAGAATAGAGCTCTAATCTTGGCTGTTGGCAGATTAGAAACAGGACCCTTTCAGAGCCTTACTGTGAAAGACATTATCTGCCCCTCTTGAAAGTCAGGGACTCTCAGCCAACTGAAAACTGACATTATAAAAAAATATTAAAATTATATCACTCATTGATATACATAATTAATTATTTCATAATACTATACAAAAGAGCAATAACACAGATCTATTTGCAACAATATTTCATGGACAGAAAGTAACTTGAATGATTCAGCATATAGTAGGGAAGCAAAGAACAGTACCTACGCTATGCTGTAACAATGTTAATAATGTTTAATTTTATTGGATTTTGTATGGAAATGTCACACTCCCCTTTTCTTTTAAGCTGAACGTACAGGTACCAGGACAAAGATAAAACACTACAAAGCCTGGTGATCAAACAGATACTGCTAAGCCTGATTTTGATAATTACATACACTTTCAAAGCTGTGTATTTATATTTTCTTCTTTGTAAAGCAAAATGTATCTTCATGAATTACATAATTCCTGTTAGTCAATTGTAGTTATTACCTATTTTTCATAATAACAAGTTCCTTGAAATAAATAATGAAAATCACCCTTTATTTCTGGTTCATTATGACACATTATTCACCTTGGCAGCTCAATAAATTGTCAACCTAAGAGGATGTTGATGTTGAACAAAGATGAAATTTTGAAATATCAATTGCAAGATCCTGGTGAGTTATAGTTCAGGCCAGGCTAAACCAACTAGAGTGCCATTGGTATTTCTGTCATTGGGAAAACTGGGGATCAATAGGCCTATTGGTAACACAGTGAAAGGTAGTTTCTAGTTCTTCACCTAATCAGGTGATTACCATGTTCCATGCTGTTTCACTTATTTAAAGATGAAAGATGCTGTATAAATAGTCATTGGATATTTTATTTGCAAATGAAATAGTAATAACGCAGAAGTCGTAAAAATATACATTTCTTACTTGTTATATTTACATGGATTGTTTTACTCAAAATAATTATACTGCTTTACCAAACCAAAGATTTTGAACTGCAAAGATGGGGACTGAATGACTTATAATGCTGTGCTGAGCTGAATATCCAGACAACATTGTGAAATACAGAGTGAAACCCTTAACCATAATCACCAATAATGGACATAGTAAATGTATTGAGAATAAAAAAAAATTGAAAACAAAATTAAAATACAAACTGTTCTTTGATATATTTACAATTACATGTTTTTCAGTCATATACAGGTATATGTTTACATAAAAAGCCATCTCCCGCATCATGTCAATGTCCTTTGACTTTCAGCTTGTATTCCTTGCTGAGATCCTTCTGTCCATCACATTTCAGAATGTCACAACACATCATGTTCTCTGTACCAGAAGTTGACCAAACACAGCTTACATCTGTCATGCTGAACTGTTCGTCTCAAAACCTGAACAAAGAAAACATGGTGGCTACATAAGATTCATATTCTTTAAATATAATGTAGAATAATCATAAATTGTCTGATGTCTGAAAGCTGATTACATTACCGTGGTGCCACTTTTAGACTCATTTCAGCTGCCTTGCAAATCGAGGTGCAGAGATAGGTAACATTCCCCACTGCTCAGACAAATGCATAACAGGATTCGTTTGTAGAAAATGTTTGACAGTCCACAAAGCTGGCAAAGATGATGGGAAAGTCAATGTGGGGGCTCATAAAATGGGGAAGTGTGCCACCTGAGACCACCAGTGGCTGGAAAGCAAATCAAAAAGCTGTCCCATATTCCACCAAGCTTCTTTAAATTTAGCTCTGGCTCAATTTCAATCCTGTTATATATCTTGCTTTCCACTTCTTTTGTAGGTTCTCTTGAAACCTTGTAATTATGACCATAACCTTGTTTTCGAAATGTAAGGAAAAAAGGCAGTGACCTACTAAAGGGATACACAGTGTTCATGCATCTGCTTTTTAAGATGCACTGTATGTGATTTTTGTTTGGGTGGATGTGACAGGATTGTATCTCATCAACACACCAATACGACTGGTGCATGGCTAAAAGAAAATACAGCATTGCTAGCCAGATGCAGGCATATAGTACTAACTTGCAGAGCGTTAAATGAGTATGAGTTCCAGACACGGCTTATAGCAAGAAATCATAAACTACATTGTTGTCTTTACAACAGGTATATACAGTAAGTCACATAAACGAAAACACTGCACCCTATAAGGATAATATGACCCCAAAAGTACCAAATTAAAACAGACCAGCCTACCTGGCCAAAGAAAAAGTATCTAGTCGTACAAAAGGCATTACTTTCCTCATTGAATCATTCCCCCCAACAAATTTATTGAATAACAGCATGGGTGTGTATCTGTGTGTAAAAAATGAAACGACACTGATTACATAAATTTACATTATTCCCGTGGCATAGATTGTAGTACACTTTCTGAATGATGATAATTTTGCATATAATCACACAGATTTGGCTTACACCCCTTTTTCAGTGCTTTGAATTGTAGAATCCCAAAACCGGATTAAAACTCAAAACACAAGTGCATTTGAATAAGAACAGCAAAAATAACTGTCAGAGGGGTTAGGGATTGCAAAGGCACACTAAATAGACTACTTTTCCTATCAGCCCAGGGTCTGATTAAGACGTACAAGAAATGGCTGATGCCAAAACCTATCCAAAATCTAAGAAGCCATCAACACAATGAAACAGTAATCAAGTGGCAGCCTTTTCATTGTTGTGAGTCTAAGGAAAGGGACGGAGCCATACAATGTCCCTAATTGTATGTCAAGTGGAAGCCTTTTCATTGTTGTGGATCTAAGGAGAGGGATGGAGCCATACAATGTCCCTAATTGTATGTCAAGTGGCAGCCTTTTCATTGTTATAGGTCTAAGGAGAGGGACGGAGCCATACAGTGTCCCTAATTGTATGTCATACTCCTTTGACCGTTGATCATCCACAGTTTTTTTAGATTAATGTCAAGGTGATGTATACATCTGAATCAATTTATGACTTTACATCATCCTGTACCTTACAAAACAAATTAAATAACCGTAGCAACCATCTTTGTTTAACACACATTCATGCTGTTTTGTGAAAAAGTGTTGGTTTCAGTCACAATGCAAAACAGTGGAGGTAAAAAGCAAGGTAAAATTAAAATGATGATAACCAACGCTGGGGTGTGGCACTTCATTCTTACAAACTGGCTGTCATTCTTCACAAGCTCTACAGACTTGGGTGGGGTAAGACGTAGTAGAAGTAGGAAGTAGTAGACACTAAGCCACACTTGCTATACAGTTATTCTTATACAGTATTACAAGTCAGGTATCTCTACATATTGTACTTCTACAATATTAATTTGGGAAGAAGTTTCTTCCTTACAAAGAAATCCGTCTGATCTCAAAGGGCTAAGCATGAATACATTATATGGGTGTGTGGTTTAGCAGTGTCTGGAAGCGCCGGTGTATCTTCATGATGAAAGTAGTGTGGGAAAGAAATCTTGTTCTGTCTTAGTATTTCCTCTGCATTCGCTGATCTTTTCGTCAATGTCGTAACCTATATTTCACCACATTCCATCTTCATTAATTTTCTTCCCATCCTTTTGATTTGATGAATAAATTAATCCTCCACTTGGCTCCTTCCACCTCACCACATGCAGCGATGCACTCCCTCAAGTCATCAATCACATGCTTTTCTGCCTTAGCCAATAGGCATAAACCCAAAGTTTGTTCAGTCTCTGGTTTTTGTTTTTTTATTCAGTAGAAGGCCAACCTTTCTTATGTTCCATTTTAAAGTATGCATTGATTAAACATTTTTGGATATATATTAATTACTCTTTTAATTACATCCGTTTACTAGTTGAATTTGTTTTTATTTAAAGAGTTTGTGTCTGAGGGGTTATAGTGGAGGGGGTGGGGCCGGTCTTACAACTACAGGCAGGATGAGTCCTTCTCTCTACACAGTTTGAAAGGCTTTGGTCTGGGAGGGGACCATGAGAGTGGGGGGAGTAGGCCCAGAGATATGGTGCCTGGAGTTGATGTTGTATTTAGGGGTGCCAGGGGGCTCGGGGGTCTTGTTGGTGGCTACCACCGTGTTGTAAGCCGGTGGGGACTGGGGAAAACCAGGGGGCTGTCCATTCTCCTTAAGGGCAGCTATTGCTGGGGGAAGAGGGCGGTGTCCACGCGGGGGAGCACTGTTGTGCACCATGGACTGTGTGGAGGAGGCACCGGACCGGGAACTGCCTGAACGAGATGAAGACAGAGAGTTGGGCTTCATCAGCTTGGCTTTCGGAGCTTCTGCATCCTCTCTGTATGGAGAAACAATACTAATATTAGATTTGGTTATTGCTCCAAGTAAGCACAAAGAGAGAACCACAAGCTCTGAGTACTTTCTACTGGACACCAGTGGCAGGGGCGTCGGACTGGGGGTAAAACCAGTACTGATTACAAGGGCCCAAAGGGAGAGAGAGCCCTTGAGAAGTCTGAAATATATTTTATATTTATATAACATGGGGGCCCATCAGGACAGCTTATGCATAGGGCCCAGGATCTTGTGCTACACCCCTGACCAGTGGAGAAAACTACACAATCCGAGGAAATGGTGATTCTTTAATGAACTTGCTGTAACAACATCTAGGTCTGACACACTTACTCCCAACATTTGTTTTATTCATTTTGATTTGAAGCCATCACACCGACCCAAATTCAGAAGGACGTGTCACCAACTGTCTGCAGTCCGCAACCCTCATTAATCAGAAGACCTGTTCTGTGGCTAAACATTGCATGTAAACAGGAGAGTAAGCGGTCATCTGCCACTAAGGTGCCTTATAGGAAATATAAATATATGCTATTGAGCAAAATATTGAGATTTAACTTGATAGATTTATTTTTCGACTTTACTACCTCTATCCACCAATGGAGATCACTTAGTGGATAGGTTTCTCTTCTCCTTTCTCATGTAAGAGAAGAAAATTGTGGTAATATTGTCATATTCCACACACACAAAGTTGTATAGGTGTGAAATGAAAATGAGTGGCTGGTTTTAGCATATTCCACTAGCCCTGAGAACACACCCTAGAAGAGTGGGGTCATTGGTGGGAATCAGCCTGGAGCAAATAGAGTTTCTATAGAGGTTTTTCTACCGATTATTCCATCGATTAATCGAGTACTCGGACAAGAAATACTTTTGTTTTATTGAAGAGCAATACTATACAATAGTTTGGTTAGATTTTAGGAAATTAGTTTAATCTCTCAAAAAAACTTTGAAGTGCAAATAAGTGCCATATTACATTGTTTTTAAAGAAAACATTATCTGAAATGCAATAACAAACTCAAACTAATGCAATAAACATACAGTACATAAACATTACCTAAGTTGTGCAACTTAACTTTCAGAACTACAAGTTTCAACTGAGACTGATCTGTGTATAGGCCTATATGTAAATATTAGTTATACTCAACCTATTTTCATTTATATATTTGATAACAATGTCACACAGCTCTGTTACACTTATGCTAGTAGATCATTGATCAGCTGTTTCTCAGAGAAGAAAGAAATTGGTGTGCAACAATCTGCTCTTTCCGAAAGGATAGTCAACAATTCGGCTCTTTAGATCAAATTGTGGTCACCACTACGTATTTTCTTATCTTCGTTTTTGTGAGTTGTTGTGTTTGGTGTAGTTTCATCGTCCAATCGATGGAATGGATGATTAAGTTGGACTCAATGTTTTCTGTTGAGATGCTGAAGCATTGACGTTGTGCTATAATTATGATAAGCTAATTTGATTTTACAGTAGACACACTACAGAGTTTTGGTTTGAATTACATTTGAACTGATTCCAAACTTTGGACACTTTCTGTCATTTTCTCCAGCCTGTATCTTCTCTTAGGCCCTCACTATTTATGGTGTCATTCTTCATTTTGTAATCTGCGCCATCAGTCTTCATGGCATATGCCGCCAGCAGCGTCAAACCGGTGTGCGACAGTAATAATCATCCGTGCGGAAACACCGCGAGCGATACAAAATTGGTAACAATGATTAAACAAAGCTTTGAGGCAAATCATTTTGTATCAAGGGTTTTTAGTAAACTTATTATTCGAGTTACTCAAGAAATCGTTTCAGCACTAAGGGAAACAATTCACAATGACAAAAGCCTGTCACAACCATCAAATAGCAACTCTAAACACACCAAGATAATTACATTTTCGTCAACACATTGTACACCGTAGAGGTTTTTCATCACTGTATTGCATTCAATGCAAAACAATTCATGTTTTTCGAAATTTTGGGGGATATTTATAACAGATGCACCTGTAGATTCAACACATTCTCATAGCAAGACTCGGGTAACCGTATGTAATGGAAATTTCACCGCATTACGTAGGCAGATTTCATCAAAATGTGAGTTTTTTTACATATTGAATCTCCGTTCTACCCAAAAACTTCCAAGAATAGACTACTCGTTAACAATTGAAAGTAATTGGGGAACGTTTAGTACAGGCATAATATTCTAGGTTAGTGAGGTTAAGGTTGGTGTAAGATTAAGATAAACTGACTTTTTTACGTTTCGTAAACATACGTATGTTTTCCTGCCTCCGGAAACTTCACGTGTGGACGTATGTTTTTTATTACGAGCTTGCTTCATCCCTCAAATATCTACAGGCTTTTCTTGTCAAATAATGGTGTAATATTCCACTAGTACACACAGGTCAGAACCTGCATGACACCATTTTGAGAACCATTGTTCTAGAAGTGTCACGTGTCCCTGTCCTGTGGCTCCCCCTGCTGGTGCTGGGGTTCTGGCAGTCGATGTCACCGGCTTTCTGACCCCACCGTCCCTTCCATTCCCCTCCCCTTTACGCACCTGTGATGCATCTTCTCATTAGTCTGTGTATGTATTTTTTACAAGTCTATTCACTGTGCATTACTGACTTTGTGTTGCTGTATGTTTGTTTTGCTACTGTCACTTCGTCACCATTCTATTTCTTTTAATTTGGGCTTAATGTGTGCCCTTCTTTATTGTCTAGCTGTTTTGGCGACTATTATCTCAGCAAGCTACTATTAGTACAGTACACAATGCTTATGCCTTGGAGGGACACCACAAACGATGATTACAGGAGGCAACGAGTGCCCTGATCTTTTATTTTGTCCCCCCACTCTATTTTAATACTTTAACTTAAAAATACTTTAACTTTAAATTAAAATACAAATTAAGATAAAAGCAAGGGCATATATTTCTGTTTTAACTTGGCTAGTTCATGGAGGTATTAGTAATACAGTATGCTTGATGCCACACCAACTGATGCCTGTCCCATTGTCTCCCCAGCATTGCTCCCTGGCCCCCCAACACCACTTCCCAAACAGCACTTCATTCTCGCCTCGTCTTCTTTCCTCCTCTTTACGTCCCACTAGTGTCACAAACTGTGAGGACGTTAATGTTTCGTGGCATATATGTTGTGTATATTGTTTTGATGTTTGTGTTTTTGTGTCATGTGCCGACCTCTGGACGCTGGGAGAATGGTGGGCACTTGGTTACTCATTACGCATGAATGGGGCTTTGGGTAAATACTCACACCGGCGCGTAATGAGTAATCAAGATGCCTATTTGATCCCAGTGTTCCGGAACGGTCGGCGCGTGTTATTGTTGACCTTCAGTCCTGTCATGGAGGAGAGAAGTGAGGAGGGGTATGTTTGTGAAAAGAGGAGCTGTTATTCACTGTATGTGTACTTTATTGATTGAGACTTCACCTCGTATAGTGTCGTACATAATGTATACTGTCCTGTTTGCCAGGCGTACATGTATATAGGGTACCGCGTCCGATGCCGCGATAAGAGCATCGTAGCTTTATTTATATAGTTGCTCAGCATACAAGACCAGTGTTTGCAGCTCTAAAGAACATGGAAGTACCTCCTTACGGTTTCCAAAATAAAAGCTAAGAACACAACCTCCCTACATTCTGGTCTCCAATCCCTTCCTTCTAACACCGACAACGCTACTACACCTGCGAATTGTGACAGCTAGGGGCATTCCAAACTAAAATCTTTAGCAAATTGTTTTGTTGCTGTAACAATCTGTTGCATTGCCAGTCTGGAGGCACCTATTTATTGTTAACTTTTACTTTGGCAGACAAACAAGAGCTTGAATGCAAAATAAGACAGTAGAAGAAAAGAATAACTAAACAGATCACGAGGAAGAAGAAAAGAAACTGACCGGATCTCATTGGGTGTCTCCTCCTCTTCGTACTTCTTCTCCTTTTTGCGGAAGACGAGCCAGATGATTAGGATTATCAGGAGAACACCAAAGGAGACACCCACCACAGCACCTGCCAGCACTCCCATTCCTCGAACATCTGTGGATCATCACATATCTGTGACCTCAGTAGGGCATTAGAAACCCCTCCATACAGTCGTATGCAAAGGTTTAGGCACCCCTGTCGATTTCCATGATTTTAATTTATAAATAGTTGGGTATTTGGATCAGCAATTTCATTTTGATCTATCAAATACCTGAATTACAGTAATATTTTAGTACTGAAATGAGGTTTATTCGATTAACAGAAAATGTGCAATATGCATCAAGACAAAACTAGACAGCTGCATAAATTTGGGCACCCCAACAGAAATATCACATTAATATTTGGTTGAACCTCCTTTAGCAGAAATAACAGCCTCTATAGCCTGTAATGAGTGTCTGGATTCTGGATAAAGGTATTTTGGACCATTTCTCCTTGCCAAATTCTCCAATTCATTTATGTTTGATGGTTGCAGAGAAAGAGCAATCTGCTTCAAATCACCCCACAGATTTTCAAAGATATTCAGGTCTTTGTTAGAGTTCACTAACCTAATTAAAGTGTTATACACTTTGATATGCATTGATCTTCAGGCTTTTATTTTGAAGATTATCTCATTATACCAAACAATTGACGTCATCTGAAATGTTGTTTGCATAATATAGTGTCGCTGAAAGAATGGAAGTTCTCTGACATTGTGGTGCTGTTGATCTTGAGCTTTTATCTTGTGTGGTGCTGACGATTTAAGTGTGTGTGTGGACATTGGAGCTGTGTGTCAGAGCTTGTTGTGCAATGTGTTAGAGCTGTTCACATGTTAAAAAACATTATGAATTTGCGACATTGACGGCCCATTGCCAGACCCCACGGTTCACTACTGTTGAATACAAACTAAAAAATTTAAGTTTGTATTCAACATAAAAAACAAAATTATGTTAATATATACATCAGTAATCAAATCAAGTTTATTTGTAGAGCTGCAACACACAGAACACCTCATTACCACAGTCTTAACATCATACTGTAGCCAGCCACTTGAAACTCCATCTCCAAACCTCCATTTATATTTTTTTAATGTGATTTGTGCTTTTTTTAATTGGTGGGTTTTTCTTTCAAAGGTTGGCTTACTCCAGGTATGTCACCACATAACAGTTATTGAATGAACGGTAGCTGTCACCAGACCAGTGGCAAGTAAGATGTTGAGTTGCTGGTGTCCTGAACTATAAACCGTGTCACAAAACTATAAGAATTTTTGCTGGCAACCAGTGTTGAGGAAGGTTACTTTTACTACAAAAAAATTGTGACTAACTAATTAAACTACCTTTTAGGTTACTTGTTTGAAATACATTTTAAATATGCTTTTCGGTGTGTCTAGGTGTAGTATCATAAATTCTAAGTGGACAAAAATATAAATGTATTATCCTTTCAAAGTATTAAAACAGTCTTTAATTTTAGGTTGGCTTGGCGCACTTGAAAAAAAGACAGATTTAAAAATATAACAATGGTAATAATAATAATTTATTAATTTGTGTTTTAAAATGGAAAAGGGGAAATAATATTTAAAATGTAACTAATCTCATTTTGAAAGTATTAAGTATTTGAGAAAACGCATTAGGTTACTCGTTACCACAAAAAATGGTCTGACTACTGCACAACACTGCTTTCAAACATGAGTAATTTCCTCCAAACCATCATGCCAGATATTTATTACATTACTATTTTGATACAAACATTTACCCGCCAGTGGGGCAGATAATGTGGAAAATGTTCTTGCCAATATACCCATATTTGACGTTTGACGTGTGTTAATTTTGGATCCTGCTCAACAAACAGCTCCGTACCCAGCTATTGCACTGCAGCATCTTCAAATTTTTTGTCTAAGCTCCATTTTCTTGGTGGATTTGGTACTGGAAAACTGTCGACATGGGGCATTGGTCTCATGGCTGAAGGCAGATTGAGGTATTCAATTGATTTATTGTTTCCAGCAGAGAAACCAGAGACATTAGACAGAAGTAACAGTCTGTCACATGAGCCTTCTGTTCTAGCCATATCACTGAGAAACGAATAGGGATTGCCTTCTTCTGAGTACCTCTGAACCAAGCTCTAAGATCGACAGCATATCTTGCACACAAATGTGAGGAGCCTAGGCCTTGTCTTGATCACCAATCTTACAACCAGAAGATTAATAATATTCCATTAATCAGGTGGGTAATGAGGGGAAACGAAAAAATGAATTTTAGGTACTTTTGTATACTATAGTCCTTAATTGCAATAACAGCACAGTTTGGAGACTGAAAGCAGCTATCTGTACTCACATTGCATGGTGACCTCAATGATGCAGTTCTCCTCACCCACATCATTGCTAGCTGTGCACTTGTAGATGCCAGAACTTTCCTTTGTCAGGTTCCGTAGTGTGACGATCTCTGGATTCTTTAGATCTATAGGAGACACAGCATCCACTAAAGATGTCAATAAAAATACATTTGTATTGTATTTAATAGGTCTATGCAATAAAATTGATATGTCATATCTCAAACAAATCCAGTTTGGCATTCCAAACGTGCAATATACTATATACAATGAGCTTAAATTAAAACTCAAACTAAAAAACTACCATATACATTGTTAATATCCAAAGTTACACACTGAAAAAGATTGTTTTGGGAACTAATCTAAAAATGTATGTAGAACTGTAGTTACATTACAATGATTCCTCCCCAAATAAATAAATACAGTACATCTGGAAAGTATTCACATCGCTGAAATCTTTCCACATTTTATCATGTTACATCCTTATTCCGAAATTGATCAAATTCATTATATCCCAAAACATTCTACAAACAATACACCATAATGACAATGTAAAAAAGTGTGTTTGAAGCAATTTTATTAAAAATAAAAAATGACAAAAGCATGTGTGGGAAATGCAGTAAATTGCAGGAGACAATTACTTTGGTTGAGTACACAAACGTGTGTGTCATTTATTGAAGAGAAGAGAACAACAACTAAACCGGGAAATTGCACAGACAGAACTAAAACACTCCCCTAGCCTTTACTCAAATATTTAAAGGGACCACGCTTCCTGAACAGACATAACTAAATGAAATGGCTAATGGCAGTAAATTACCTATGTAGTGTATTATCCTTATCACTGTGTTGAAGAACAGTGTGGGGAACCACATTTAACGATACAGGTGAATTATGTATGTAACAGTCACTACACATGTACAGAAATATTCACAGCCTCTGCCATGACACTCAAAATTGAGCTCAGGTACATCCTGTTTCCACTGTTTGTCCTTGACATGTTTCCACAACCTGAATGGAGTCCAGCTGTAGTAAATTCAGTTGATTGGACAGGATTTGGATGTTAACAGTGCATGTCAGAGCACAAAACAAGCCATGAAGTCCAAGGAATTGTCTTTAAACCTCTGAGAAACGATTGTATCGTAAGTTTGGAACCATCAGGACTTCCTAGAGCTGGCCGCCTGGCCAGACTGAGTGACAGAAGGGGAGATAAAGGCCTTATTTAGGGAGGTGACCAGGAACCAGACGGTCACTCTGACAGAGCTCCAGCTCTGTGGAGAGAGAACCTTCCAGAAAAACAACAATTTTTGCAGCACTCCACCAATCAGGCCTGTATGGTAGAGTGGCCAGACGGAAGCCACTCCTCAGTAAAAGGCACATGAGAGCTTTGCCAAAACCAAACTTCACCTGCAGGACTCCCTGACCATGAGAAACAAAATTCTCTGGTCTAATGAAACAAAGGTTGAACTCTATGACCTGAATGGCAAGTGTCATGTTTGGAGGAAACCAGGCACCGCTCATCACCTGTACAATACCATCACTACAGGGAAGCAAGCTGGTGGCAGCATCATGCTGTGGCCATGTTTTTCAGCGGTAGGAACTGGGAGACTAGTCAGAATCGAGGAATGGATAGATTAATGCAGCAATGTACAGAGACATTCTTGCTGAAAACCTGCTCCAGAGTGCTCTGGACTTCAGACTGGGGTGAAGGTTCATCTTCCAACAGGACAACAACCTTAAGCACACAACCAAGATAACAAAGGAGTGGCTACAGGACAACTCTGTGAATGTCCTTGAGTGGCCCAGCCAGAGCCCAGACTTTAACCCAATTGAACATCTCTGGAGAGATCTAAAAATGGCTGTGCACTGATACTCTCCATCCAACCTGATAGAGCTTGAGAGATCCTGCAAAGGAGAATGGGAGAAACTGCACAAAAATATGTGTCCCAAGCTTGTAGCATCATACTCAAAAAGACTTGAGGCTTTAATTGCTGCCAAAGGTGCTTCAACAAACTATTGAGCAGAGGCTGTGAATACTTATGTACATGTGCTTTTTTGTTTTTTATTTTTAATACATTTGCTATGATTTCAAAAACACTTATTTCACATTGTCATTATGGGGTATTGTTCATAGACTTTTGAGGGAAATAATGAATTTAATCCATTTTGGAATAAGGGTGTTACATAACAAAATGTGGAAAAGGTGAAGCGCTGTAATTACTTTCCTGATGCACTGTAAGTAAATCTACAATGTGTCCTAATTGCATTAAATGGTTGTGAGTTCTTTTCCTACCATACCAAAGAGTGTACAATACCATCCATCAAAACCCACTTCAGTTGAAAGAAAGTTTTAAAAATGTTGGAGTGACATATTTGTGGACATACTGTAGAAATGCATTCATTATATAGAAGCTGAACTGTTTACAAGGTATCAAATCAATTTACCTAGCAATGTTAATGGTGGGAGTTTTCCGACACTTTTTCCATCATCTAGCACCTTTTCCCACTTGTAGTTGATAGGGTGGGAGCCGTCACTGGATTTGCAACTTAGTTTAATATCACTGCCCTTCACCAGCCTGCCATCCATCCAGCATCGCGGCTTAGAGGGTTTCACTGTAAAAAACAATAGACTAGTGTTTAAAAAACTAAAAATATCACTAGTATGTTAAAAGTAACACCTGAAACCTATTAATTAATATTATCATAAATGACATCCGGGGCATTTGTTTGTATGTCAGCAGACGAGATGTTTCTGTACACTTTAGAATGTATCTTTCTGAAGTCATCATACCATAAAGTTAAAGGAATCAGTAAATGTTGTCCACCAATTTTTCTGTTCATAGAGAACATTTTAGATCTTCTTATAAAAACGTTATACAAACGTAAACTAAAGTGTACTGTTTTGAATGAGTACGAAACTTTAGATGAGTCAGACAGTATAGCCGAATCCCAAAGCAACGAGTTCAACGAGTAGGCACATTTTTCAAAAATACAAAGTCTAGGCCTGATTTGGGATCAAAGAGGTACTTTCCAGTTGAGCTATGGTAAGATGGTTAGAGCTGTGAATTAAGAAAATACAACTATTCTGAATGTACAGTGCCTTGCGAAAGTATTCGGATCCCTTGAACATTTCGACCTTTTGCCACATTTCAGGCTTCAAACATAAAGATTTAAAACTGTAATTTTTTGTGAAGAAGCAACAACAAGTGGGACACAATCATGAAGTGGAACGAAATTTATTGGATATTTCAAACGTTTTTAACAATAAAAAAACTGACAAATTGGGCGAGCAAAATTATTCAGCCCCTTTACTTTCAGTGCAGCAAACTCTCTCCAGAAGTTCAGTGAGGATCTCTGAAGGATCCAATGTTGACCTAAATGACTAATGATGATAAATAGAATCCACCTGTGTGTAATCAAGTCTCCGTATGAATGCACCTGCTTTGTGATAGTCTCAGAGGTCCGTTGAAAGCACAGAGAGCACTATAAAGAACAAGGAACACACCAGGCAGGTCCGAGATACTGTTGTGGAGAAGTTTAAAGCGGGATTTGGATACAGAAAGATTTCCCAAGCTTTAAACATCCCAAGGAGCACTGTGCAAGCAATAATATTGAAATGGAAGGAGTATCAGACCACTGCAAATCTAACAAGACCTGACCGTCCCTCTAAACTTTCAGCTCATACAAGGAGAAGACTGATCAGAGATGCAGCCAAGAGGCCCATGATCACTCTGAATGAACTGCAGAGATCTACAGCTGAAGTGGGCGGGTCTGTCCATAGGATAACAATCAGTTGTATACTGCACAAATCTGGCGTTTATGGAAGAGTGGCAAGAAGAAAGACATTTCAGAAAGATATCCATAAAAAGTGTCATTTAAAGTTTGCCACAAGCCACCTGGGAGACACACCAAACATGTGGAAGAAGGTGCTCTGGTCAGATGAAACCAAAATGAAACTTTTTGGCAACAATGCAAAACGTTATGTTTGGCGTAAAAGCAACCCAGCTCATCACACTGAACACACCATCCCCACTGTCAAACATGGTGTGTTCAGGGTGATGCACCATCCCCACTGTCAAACATGGTGGTGGCAGCATCATGGTTTGGGCCTGCTTCTCTTCAGCAGGGACAGGGAAGATGGCTAAAATTGATGGGAAGATGGATGGAGCCAAATTCTGGAAGAAAACCTGATGGAGTCTGCAAAAGACCTGAGACTGGGATGGGGATTTGTTTTCCAACAAGACAATGATCCAAAACATGAAGCAAAATCTACAATGGAAGGGTTCACAATAAACATATCCAGGTGTTAGAATGGCCAAGTCAAAGTCCAGACCTGAATCCAATTGAGAATCTGTGGAAAGAACTGAAAACTGCTGTTCACAAGCGCTCTCCATCCAACCTCACTGATCTCGAGTTGTTTTACAAGGAGGAATGGGCAAAAATTTCAGTCTCTCGATATGCAAAACTGATTGAGACATACCCCAAGCGACTTACAGCTGTAATCGCAGCAAAAGGTAGCGCTACAAAGTATTAACCTGAATAATTTTGCACGCCCAATATTTCAGTTTTTTATTTGTTAAAAAAGTTTGAAATATCCAATAAATTTCTTTCCACTTCATGATTGTGTCTCACTTGTTGTTGATTCTTCACAAAAAATTACAGTTTCATATCTTTATGTTTGAAGCCTGAAATGTGGCAAACGGTTGAAAAGTTCAAGGGGGCAGAATACTTTCGCAAGGCACTGTACATATTCTTGAGATATACACAGTTTTTAAAAGTAGAATATACTTTTGTTTGAAATGAGTGGGCACATTTAATAAAATAAAAAATGTATAGCCTGTTATGGGAGTTAAAATCAGTTAATGTCAGATTCAGATTCTGCCATGCGAAATGAGCTACAGCAGACAGTGTTTTGCTGAGTGAATTATACCCACCCTACACCCATCCCTCTACCCATCCTTATACTTTTCCGTATACCCCACCTTATACCTATCCTTATACCCATCCCTATACTCATCATAATACCCATCCTTACACTTTTCCGTATACCTCATCTTATACCCAACTCTCTACCCATCCTTATACACATCCCTATACCCCACCCTATACCAATCCCTATTACCATCCTTATACCCCACCTTATACCCATCCATATACCCACCCTTATACCCATCATTATACACATGCTTATACTGTACCATTGCTTCTAATAAAACAGTCCTGGTGAGAGGTTTCTGAAGCTACATAAGAGCCAGTTAGAATGTTTTCTGCAGCAGTGGCAGCCAAAGCAAAAACAGGGTTCACACACACTGACACACAGGCATACACCCAACCAGCTGCCAACTCCACCGCCAATCCATTACCTTAACGTCAGGATAGTAAAAGAAAAATGCTAAGGTTCATCTGTCAAAAACGAATGTGTTCCTGCAAAGCTGAGTGCAATTTGTAAAATGCAGGCACCAAGTCACTGAAAAGGTTTTAGGGAGGAAAGGAAGAAAAGACAGAAAGGATTAAGAGACTGTTAGACTATTAGTGACTGCTGGTTTAACAAATCTCTCATGATGTTTTAATAAATCACATCTGCTGACATTGAGAATTATCTCACTCTTCCTGACTACTTGGCGGATTTGTGGTATTATTGCTGTGGTATTATTGCTGTCTCCTTTTGTGTCTGTCTGTCTGTCTGTCTGTCTGTCTGTCTGTCTGTCTGTCTGTCTGTCTGTCTGTCTGCCTGCCTGTCTGCCTGTCTGCCTGTCTGTCTGCCTGTCTGCCTGTCTGCCTGTCTGCCTGTCTGCCTGACTGCCTGCCTGTCTGCCTGTCTGTCTGTCTGTCTGTCTGTCTGTCTGTCTGTCTGTCTGTCTGTCTGTCTGTCTGTCTGTCCTTTTGAACTTATACTGTATTCAGAGTTTAATATAAGCCTTTCAAACCAATCTAACAAGCCTCTTTGAATCTGTTAGAATAAAACAAACAAACTTGCAAAAAGAAAAAAACATTGAAGGGGCCCAACTGTTTTTGTCTGCAAAGTTATGATGAAAACCAAATGATGGCTCAGAACTCCCTCTGGTGTTTAAAAGTCAAAGCACATTATAATGAATATTATAAACCGGGAGGTATAAATCCTGAAAGTTGATTGGTTGATAGCTGTGGTATAGCAGATGTCGCGTTAACGCAGTATTCTGCGTTATTTTTTTGGCCAAACACAGGTGTATTGGCCATGAGATTCCATTTAAATTTGCAATCCCCCTTAAACCTTTATGGTTCACAGAGCTTTCAGAGAAGTCTGATCCTGCAAAACAATCATGCTCTACCCTCTTCATTTTGCACAGTGCGTGTTGTGTTTGTGTGAATGTAGCGGAGAAAGTAAAAAAAAATTCTCATGTCTATCAGTGGGGAATACTGAATGATCATTGGCTAATTCATCTGTCAGTAAAGACACACATGGGTTGATCGCTTCGCCGTGGATTTAAATCTACGATTTTTAAATATGCTTAAGAAGCGTCTACTATGTAGATACGATCTGAACGCTTATTACTAATCCAATGTTTTTTTCTACTGGCAGATTTATTAGAAGATCACATAAAAAATGTAGGAGTGAATGATATATGCCCGAATGATGTGGCCTAGAATTGAAAAAATAAAAGTTTTTTTGTCCCGCTTAAAAGTGAAGCAAAGGGTTGGATGAGAGAACTAAAGTATTCAGCTGTAACGCATAACGCAATAGTGTCGGTTAATATGATTTATAAAAGTAAGGTGTAAATCTGTCTTTTGAGTAGTCAGGATTATTTTAGACTATAAACAAGTGCAAGTGTTGTAACTTCATATATCCACTGAAGCGCTCGACTGGTCCAATAATGCACAGAATGAGGCTTTACCAGTAACACCGGTATTGAAAAACGCAGTTTTCAATCCCCAGTTCGATTATTATTTACTATGACAAACCAAAATATTATGGATAAAGGTATGATGAAATAAGAAAAAAAATCAAATATCCTAATTTGTAATTACTCAATGCATAATAACAGATGTTTGTCAAACGCTAGCATTTCTTCTAATGCTTATTTTTAAACATTATATACTCTAAAATATCCTTCAGTTTTTATAACGGTATCTTGTTATTTATAAATACAACTTTTCACAGCATTCTAAAAGGCATATTTTCTTTATTATGTTTTTTTATTATATTAGAACCCAGGTAAAATCTTTAAAATGCAAAACTTTGGGGAGTGCGTTTGTGGACACAGCCTTCTGAAAGCTAACACAACCTCTGTATAGTGTATGTTTATGGCATCTCTTCAATTTTAATTGCTGTAAATGCATTTGCAACCAGTTTATGAAGCAATATGGAATCATGTGGGTTTGTAATCAATTGCCAATATACAGTACTACCGCTAAGTGCTGTGCCCATGCACTCCACAATGAATCATGCATAAGAACAATGTTTTGCCTTGTTATATTGGCCATATACCGCAAACCCTTGTTCCTTATTATTTACTTAAAGTTATTCAATTAAAGAAAATGTATCATTGTCACAAAAAATCTCCCAAATTGTTAACTAAATTCTGTTTCAGGCTAACAAATTTCAACCCACAATATCAGCCATTTTTAGACACATAAACAAGACATTTGCTACAATATGTTACATCTCTCTGACTCACCAACCACAAGTTTCTAAGACTGTACCACAGTCCAAACAGAAGCAAAACAATAGGGTAAATTTAAAATCAAATTACTCTGTCTGAATCAAATGTAATTATTAGATCAGTCAAGATGGCAGAGGAAATGTGCCGGGCTAATTCCCCATTTATTAGCTTTTGTGAGAGACTAAGACAGAGAGCAGCCATACCCAGTACTATGAGGTTGACCTGGCTCCAGTGGTACTTTCCCCCTGTCTTAACCTTGCAGGAGTATTCCCCAGAGTCAGTCTGCTGCAGGTCACTGAGGAGCAAAGAGGCATCTCCATTCAGGTAGTCCCCGGCAAAGGACAATCGACTGGCCATCCCGCTCTCCTCGTTAGTGTACACCTGGCCCCCAAAGAATGTGATAATCTAGGCATGGGAGAAAGACAAAAGGGTAACTGAGAGTTCTGTATGCAAAGATAAAGTATATATAAAAACAATCATTCTGTATTATATACTGGACCGTGAAAAATAAGACCTTTAAGTTAATTACCAGAATAAAGCTATGCAAGCACATGTGTTAATGGACCTTTTAGGGGTCTGTATGTGCAAAAATAATAATACATTTATGACTTCTTGAGTTATACAGGGTAAATTAGAAGTAAATTACAGTGTTGGATTGAATGAACGTGGAAGTATAGCCTTAATCCTGCTTCCTTCAAATTCAGAGCTAGAGCAGACAGTGTTATTCTGAGCAAATTCCAAGAATAACACTATGCAAGTACTTATTTTCACTGACTTTCTAGGGCTCTGCATGTGCTGATCAGTGTAGTTATGAAAATGCTTTTTGTCAACATCAAGAAAAGTCTTTCACTGAAGTTTGGACAAAAAAAGTTTAAACAAGAAAAATTTTATTGTCTCCCATTCGATTACATCAATTAACATTGAGGTGTTAATACTACAATAAATTAACACATCTATGGGGTCCGCGTGGCTGCATTGCACAACAATCTACATCATAATAGTCATGGGGTCGTGGAGCCTGACTATGTCATGGTTATGTTGTGTGTTGGAGAGAGAAGGACCCAGGCAGGTAGATGGTACGCAGGTTTTAATTAACTTTTAATATACTCCCGACTTGCATCCAATGGAACAGACAGTATATAGAGTCAGCACAACTTCAGGCAATATAACACTGTGCTCTTATTCGTGGCACAGAACATGACTAAATACCTGGCAATACGCAGGGACACACAAGTATACTTTAGACTACATACGCTCACAAATACGTGCCGAGGACATGGAGTAGAGGGTTCCACTAGATAAACAAGCGCTGGAGAAACAGTAGCATAAACCACACGCAACAACAGATTATTAATGAATTGCGCCCTCCTCTCCTTCACCTGGCCTGATATAGGGACCGACATTCCCAGCTGGATGTAATATACTAATCCCTTATTCCAAAATGGATTAAATTAATAATTAAATTAAAGCCTTTGCCATGACACTCAAAATTTAGCTCAGGTCATCCTGTTTCCACTGATCATTTTTGAGATGTTTCCACAACCGGATTGGAGTCCACTTGTTGTTCAATTCTGTTGATTGGACATGATTTAGAAAAGCACACACCTGTCTATATAAGGTCCCACAGTTAACAGTGCATGTCAAGAGCACCAACCAAGCCATGAAGTACAAGGAATTGTCTTCAGACCTCTGAGACAGGATTGTATCAAAGCACAAAACTAGGGAAGGTTATGGAAAAATATCTGCAGCATTGAAGGTCCGATTGAGCACAGTGGCGTCCAGAAGTTTGGAACCACCAAGACTATTCCTAGAGCTGGCCGCTTGGCCAAGCGATCAAAGGAGAAAGGCCTGAGTCAGGGCGGTGACCAAGAACACGATGGTCACTCTGACAGAGCTCCGGAGTATCTCTGTGGAGAGACAATAATCTTCCAGAAGAAGAACCATCTCCGCAGCACTCCACTAATCAGGCCTATATGGTAGAGTGGCCAGATAGAAGCCACTCCTCAGTAAAAGGCACATGAAAGCCCGCCTGGAGTTTGCCAAAAGGCACCTGAAGGACTCCCAAACCATGAGAAACAACGATGAAACAAAGATTGAACTCTCTGTCTTGAATGGAAAGCATCATGTCTGGAGGTAACCAGGCACCGCTCATCACCTGGACAATACCATTCCTACAGTGAAGCATGGTGGTGGCAGCATCATGCTGTGGGCATGTTTTCCAACAGCAGGAACTGGGAGACTAGTCAGGATTGAGAGAAAGATGAATGCAACAATGTACAAAGACATCCTACTCCAGAGCGCTCTGGACCTCAGACTGGGGCGAAGATTCATCTTCCAACAGGTCAACGACCCTAAGCACACAGCCAAGATAACAAAGGAGTAGCTAATCGGACATGAATCCGATTGAATATCTCTGGAAAGATCTGAAACAGGCTGTGCACCGACGCTCCCCATCCAACCTGATGGAGCTTGAGAAAAAAATGGGAGAAACTGCCTAAAAATAGGTGTGCCAAGCTTGCAGCATCATACTCCAAAAATTGCTGCCAAAAGTGCTTCAACAAAATATTGAGCAGAGGCTGTGAATACTTATGTACATTGTGTTTTCCGTTGTTTTTATTTTTTATAAATTTGCTAAGATTTAAAAAGATTTCAAAATTTCTAGGGAAATATTGAATTTAATCCATTTCGGAATAATGTTGTAACATAACAAAATGTGGAAAAAGTGAAGCGCTGTGAATACTTTCCAGATGCACTGTATTTTATTTTTATTTATCCTTTATTTTACCAGGTTGGGCACATTGGAAACAGTTTCTCATTTGAAATGGCGACCTGGCCAAGATTAAGCAAAAAAGGTGCAAGATGACACAAAGTTACACATGAATTACACAAATTACACATAAATTACAGCGGAATGAAAATACAAACAAAATACAAGTTACAGGACTACAGAGTAAACGATGTAGGTACAGTTGTATGCAAAAGTTTAGGCACCCATGACAATTTCCATGATTTTCATTTATAAATAATTGGGTGTTTGGATCAGCAATTTCATTTTGATCTATCAAATAACTGAAGGACTCAGTAATACTTCAGTAGTGAAAGGAGGATTATTGGATGAACAGAAAATGTGCAAATATTCATCAAAATTATATAAGAGAGCATTTTAGCAGCTGCTCTCATTATGCCCTTATCTGCACAAACTCATCTGTGCTCTGAATAACCCACAAATCTCTTCATAGTACGATTAGCACGCTTAAGTTTTCATAAAATATGTAATGTTTTCATACATTTTCCAAGGTATTGCACTATTGGATGCTTTTCTGCAGCAGAGAGATCCTTTTTCTTTCCCATATTGCTTGAAACCTGTGGCCTGCTTAATATGGAACATCCTTCTTAAGTAGTTTTCCTTTAATTGGGCTAACCTGGCAAACTAATTATCACAGGTTTCTGAGATAGATCTCAGTGATCCAAAGAGCCTGGAGACACAATACCATCCATCATTTTGATTGTAAAACAATATTTAATGTTTATGACACTTAATTACATTTTGCATAATAATTTGGAATGCGGCTTATTTCTATTTGAAATGGCATCACTGGTAAGGTCTTGTAATTAAACATTCACCTGTAAAGGGCACACATGTTGTATATTTGAAAATAAATCTGATAAAATGTGTCAAAGTTTAGTTTTTGCATTCCACAGTGAACAGAGTATTAAATCTGAAGATGTCACAAAGGGGCCTTTAGGAATCCAATGAGAGTCAATGTAAAAGGGGAATAAATCAAGTGGAATAAAACATATATATGAGTAGTGTCCTCAATACTGTGGGAAAAATAACGTGACCTGGGTAATGTTTTATAGGTAGATTTTTTTTTTTAAGTTGTAACTTGATGATTTATTAATATCCAAATTGTAACTAAGGTAATTACTTTGCAAGAGCTCCCGCCAGACTTGAGTAGGTAAATGTAGAGATGCTGTCTTCCGAAGCACATTCAATGCCATTGTTCTTACCACGCTGCTCTCTCAACCTGGATATCTGTAATGAAACTGGAATCCCTTTGCAGCAGAAGGAATATTTTATGGACGACCTTGATTGAACTCACAGGCACCATAGTCGCCACAAGGTGCAAGGATGCACGGCAACCCTTTTCAATTACTAATCTAACCGTGGATGGTGCTGGCTAATTGCATTGCCCTCCGTGGACCCCTGGGTTAATCCGACAGCTGGTTTTGGACCTTGGTCTCCCAAGTGTCTATACTGTATGTTCACAATGGTGTCTCCTTTCTGCACAAGAGAAAAGAAGTGCTATATATTCTGTCAACATTCCACAACATCCTCATTCTTAATTATGTTTTCAGATGTTTGATTTTAATTAATGGAATTTTCAAAGTTATCTCCCTGTTAAATATTCAATGGAATGTGGCTTTAGAAGTATCAAAGCATATCTGTTCTCTCCTTTCTCCCATCTCCTATCTTTTCTCATGGATCCAAATCTCTCAGCGCAAATCAACAGATAATGAATTCCAGGAGAAGGGCTTTCAAAGGGAGAATAAATATGTTTTTTGGATAAGACCTGTGGAAATGTGATTTTCTTATTTGTATTATATACAACATTACATTTTTAAAACAACTGAAACCAAACTAAATAGAAAGATATACTCCTAACATCTGAGAGTTACAAGATATGTAATTACATTAGGGCCACTTTGGTAGATGATTTAAGGTAATGGATGGGATGAATCCATTTTTATTCTATTTAGATGGAGGTATTGATGTGGTCTAATTCAATTGTCAGGGACTGGACAGTTAAGGGATTTTAATTCCACAGTTGGTGTGATGTACAGGCTTTATATAGTAACCATGTCTCAGTTGGATTTTCAGTCAAAAATTATCTTCTACAAATTGTAATAAATTGGAAGTAATATAGAAGACAGTTAAGTTAATATTTTTTTTTGGGGGGGGGTTCACCCATATTTTTATCCCCTCCCAATTAGTCAATTCCAGAGCCATAGAGAGAGAAGAGTTGCATCACTCGCTGATTTCCGGAACAATTCGAGGCTGTATACCCAGGAAGTGGGTAGCAAAACGCGTACAACAGAGTCTAATGGGAGTGTCGCCAATTTTGCCGCCCACTTCCGGGGTATGCAGCCTCGAATAGTTCCGGAAATCAACGAGTGTGGCCACTCTGTTTTCTCTATCGCTTTGGTCGAGTCGAGTTCTCCTTTAACAATTTATTGTCTGCACCTCCACAGTAAGTGTGAGATGGTCAAAAACACGTCACCAAGCTGCTCCTGTTTTTTTCACACTGCTCATTCAACAGAAAAGCCTTCAGTTGATATATGCATAACCTGGCTACACATTCATCATCCATTGTCAGGAGAATCTTTAAAAACAACTTGATGTTGTAATGACATGAATAGTGCTCATATGATGGTAAAATGGTACTTTAAATAATTGTTTATATTTAATGGTAATTCATTAATAAAGCAAAAATGTTCTCGTTCGAAGTCAGTCACATAGCAAATATTTACTCTTGAAATGCAGCTTTATCTCTCAAATTCAGCAAGCCGTTTTAACAATGCTTTTGGATTAGTCCATTACAGCTTGATGTAGTGTACCGTATCTAGACATGGTATGACAGCGCTGGAATTAGATGAGGAACATCTGTATACAACCACTATTGAATTCACCTGTGCCCGACACCCACAAGGAGTTGCTAGAGAGTGATGTAACAAGGTACCACTGTCCGACTATCCACCATTCAACTCCAGGTTGCGCTGTACCAATTACTTCAGATTATTCCAGCGAGTCACCAACATGGACTGATAAAACAATTGGGGAGCTTAATGTGTTTCAGATTGGGACATATTCAAGGACAGCAGTACCAAAATACTACACTTACAAGCAAAGGCGTAGCACGAAATTCTGGGCCCTGTACATATGCTGTCTCTGAGGGACGTTCCCCTCTATATTTCTGGATTTGAGAGCCCCTCCACACATTAGAGTCCTATATACTTAGTACCCTCCATCCTCTGGTGTAGATCCTACATCAATGTACTGTATGTGGAGAAAACTCAGGAAATAGGTCAGCTAAACACACAAAGCAGTTCTCCATCACTGTCTGCTCATCTGTCTGTTGTTGACTCCTCACTGCCAAATAACCAACTCAGTTCTAATGAAGATATTGGGTGTAAAAGTGGTGCTACTGGTGCTATCGGCTGCTGGTTTAATCATTTCACCTCCTAATGCTCAACACGGACTCCTTACTCAACCAAATGCAGTTTGCCTACAACTCTAAAACGTACTGAAGGTGGATGACATTGTCAACATGGGCCTCCAATCCCCCAACACATTGACAACCCCAACCGGGTTTGCATTCAACAGCATTATCTCAGATCAATTACAAAACTCGAAGAGCTCAACATGTCTTGCTTCATTTATCAGTGGGTCACTGATTTTCTGAGTGTCAACCACTCACCTGCTGTGATTTGTGGAAATAATACAGAAATCTGGCTACAAATTTGTTTAAGTGGTTCATCTTGTTCATTTGATCCCATTTAGTTCCAACAGGCCAGCCGGCGGCATGCTACTTTACCAAGCAAGCTGAAAAAATACAATAATTACATGGCATGTAAGGATCTGAAAGCACAATGTTATGGTGGTAGATAAAACAAAATTAAATAGCTTTCTTACGACTCTCTGCTTGGAGTTGGGCGTCTGCAGTAGCCACTCGATGTCAAGCGACTGCGCGTTGGACTGCCAGAATTGATGATGGCATGGCAGAGTGCCGTTGTCCCCAACGACTCTCTTCATATCTGTCTGGGCGCTGACCATCAGCATAGTCAACTGCACTGTAAAGAGAGACAACAGAGACAACTAGTACCAGATACCACAGTAGACAGCTACCACAGGTGTCCCCCAGTGAGATACCTAATCAGAACACCAGGATTCCATTCAAAGAAACAAAACCATTTAGTGCTACATGTAACACTACGCTCAGGCAGACGTGCAGGGCTGGGGGCTCAGCCCATGGCCAGTGACTGTCAAGCCTTCCTACACCACAGGGGCAATTTGACTAATTATTGGAGGATGCAGGAGAGCCCTGCTGGCTAAAACAAAATTATAAAGAGGCATCTGGGGGATGTGCAGAGGGTTGGAGCTCATAGCGGGTTGTGGTGACATACCACTTCCTCTTTTTGGTTGATCCAGCACAGGGATAGTCGTGTTTATGTTCAACAATCCCCACTGGATTTACTCTGCCAAATAAAACATACTTCTGGCATTAATCTATACCAACAGTAAAACAGTGAAACACTGGCTCCTTAATATGTTAAATACAGCACTGTATACACTTTGTCTTTGAATTCATACAATGACTTTGGTGTTAAAGTCTAGACTGTCAGATGTAATATGAGGGCATTTTCATTCATACAAGATGTATTAATAAACATTTAGAAATTACAGCATGTTTTACATACAGTAGTCTCCTCATCTTAGTGTAAAATATTTGGAACATTAGCAGCACAGTCAGGGCCGTTTCTAGCAGGGAGGCTAACACGTTCACCTGGCAACACTAAATTATGCCGGCAACACAAACTCAGATTTTCCCTTTCAGAATAATAGCGCTCAGTTTAATTCATTGCAACAATCATTGTGAATTCATTACAAAGCTAGTGAATTGTAACCAAATGCAATTGTATTGTGTGTACAGAAACAATAAGAGTATGTGATTGCAAAAAATGTAAAATGTTTTCAATAACAACGTTTCATAAAAAAACAGTAACAAATAGGTTTTACACATAATTTGATTGAATATATTGTCAGTGTCTCATATGAAAACATGATTACATATGAAAAACATTTGATAGTCTGTTTTATTCAACAAAAGACTAATTTTAGCAACACGTGAACATAGACCCACTAACTATCTATGCAATGATTTAACAATGATTATTGTAATGAATTACGAGTGCTATTAATTTGAAAACTAAAATCAGAGATAATGTTCCCGGCATAATTTAGTGTTGGCAGGCAAACCTGGTAGCCCCACTGCTAGAACCGGCTCTGATAACAGTTTTTTATTATTAGGCAGGTGATAACTTGCATTGTTAGTGCATGATTAAGAAGCTTTTAATGTCTATTCTTAATTCTGTTGTTTGCATTTGGAATGTTTGTGTCTGACAACATGAAGATCGAAGTTGTGTCAGTGCAAGTCAAGCTGGCCATTATGATGCAGCAACAATACATTAGAAACAGAATCCACCCAACATAAGGGATAAATACATACATTTATCATTTATCTCCAGACAGTACTTCAAATCCCATCAGGTGTTAACAAGCCTTTGAATATATAACTAGATTGACCCTAAAGTTTTTGAGCTGTAATATTTTCTATGCAACTGCCTCAGTAACGGGGTCTGCTGGCCAGCAGAGCCTGATTAAACATGTAAGTAATTTGTGCCAATCACAAAGCTACATCAGTACATTACTTCTTGTTGTGTAGCTGGTAATGTGCCGTGTCTGTAGGAAAAAATGCTACATATCTTTATACCACATTTTGCACTGCACATTCTTTTGTCTTCAGCAGTACTGTAGGTTTTTTGGCAGTTTTCACATGGAATTGTTTGTCTGGCTATAATGTCGTTACACTTAAGATTAATATCAGCTTGTGCTTTCTCTTCTAAAATCTGTTTTCCATCCCTGTTCACATCTCAATGAAGGCGCGCACATGGTTAATCCAACTACATGTCAACCAGCCGTTAATTATTTTCGCACTGCTCATCCAACACGGAAGCCTTTAGTCAGATCATGTATGTAATGAGAAAACATTCACCAACTATACTTCTGACTGAAATTACATCGCCTGATCTGGACATAAGGAGTTGCTGGAGAGCAACGTGTCATAACAAAATCTGATTTATCTAACCCAAATCCTGGGCAGCGCTATGCCAATTTGCACGACCTCGTGCAGGATAGGATGACCCATAGTCAGGTTTGAATCACTGACTATCATGATGTAGACTGTTCTGAAAGGCAGCGACTGAATCAGGTGTGCCATTTCAGGGTGAAAACAAAAACATGGCATGTCTGAGGGTCCCTGAGGAGAGGGTTGAGAACCACTGCACTATGCCACGCACACCCCTGGATATGCAACATTTTGTTTAGATGAATATTTATGAGTTCATTACTATAGTACCTCAGTTAACCATGGCACATACACATGAAAGGGGATAGACTTTTCAGGAAGCCTTTTTGGCTCAACAATGCCACTTGTCCTAAGTGTCTAAAGTCATGCACTGCTTCTTTATTAGCCCTGGAGAGATGTGTATTTTTAGGGTTGTAGCTACTTTCTTTTATAGCCATTTCATTTATTTTATAACCATTGATTTGTAATATGACCTCCACCATGTTAATGTACAAACAAGATATCAGTAAAGATGTTCCCCTGTTTTGTTGTTAATGGGAAAATGCATTTAGATCTTTTACAGATTTGATTAGAATGAATTCCTATAGAATTCCTATACATTCACATCTTAAAAATAGTTGTTTTGTAGAGTGTAAATAAACCACAGTGTTGTTTTGAAAGAGTAGGCACATTTTCATAAAAGTAAGTATAGCACCAAATGCGACCTTCAGATTTAGAGACTTCCATCTGCAAGGTAAACTAACAAGTACATTCCCAAAATAAACTATACAAGCAAACATATTATTGAACTTGTTAAGTCTGTATGTGCAAATCAAAGAATTATGCATTTAGATCTTCTAGAGTTGTCAATAGTTGTTTCAAACTAAATTACAGTATATTTGGAATGAGTAGGCATATGTCTAAAACAGTATTGTGTATAAACCTGATCAGGGATCAATCCAGCAAACGTCAGAGTCTGCCACTCTAAACATCAAGCAACAACAGAAGATGTGGCCACGAGTGACTTCCAATAATAAAAATATGCAAGTAAAAGTATTAACTCCCTACGAATAGGGCCCTAAATGTAAATGTTTTTCTCTATTCATCAAACGTCAAATAATAAACAAATTCTTAAAGCTCAGGACCTCAGGCAAGGAGATGCAAATACCTGTTTACAATTTGAATGGATTAATTTGATGTTTCTGAAGATGTTCAACGAATTTCGAGAAATGTAAAGGTCCATTTACAGGGAATCCTGTTCTGCGGAGGTAAAGTGTGATAATACATTTAATAATGAAAATGGCAATTGTCAGTAATAAGATATGTTATTCACAGAAATTTGGGCAAAAAACCTATAGTAGGACCATAGAATATAGTTGTGACACATTTTTAATTAAAAGATTGATTTCTCTCCAGGTATGAGAAGCTGTAGAAACAACAATTCAAGTTTTTCATTTCCTTTTTAAATCAATGTTACCAAAGGCAGGGCCGGCCAGAGGCATAAGCGAACTAAGCGGCTTCTTAGAGACCCCTGGCCACAAGGGGGCCCCAATTGAGTGCACAGGTGACTCAGCGTGGTAGGAGGGGGCCCCCAAATCATGATTCTGCAAATTCTGCTTAGGCTTGGGCCGGAACTGACCAAATGTGTGATGATTCTCAAGGGAATTGTAGAAGAGTAAATGGTGAGACCTGCTGATGGACCATTGGGAGCCCAGTGTACGCTGCTGGTCCAGACTTCTTTAATCTGTGCTGTCTAAGCAGCGCCTCCACACCTGTCACCTGGGGTATGTATGTGCTGGTTCTAATAACAGTTAGCAGGCTCCCACCTCTTCTGTCTGCTGCCTGCACACACCTCCCTGCCCCTAATCACTGGCTGTGAGGAAGAAACATTATTTTGTTTGAGAGCGACACAAATCTAGGCCAATTTCATAATGGGACATACTGTATGGGAAGGGTGTGTTTTATGTTTTGTGTGCTCTATAACTCCCAACTCATGCTCTCAATAATTTAACAAAAGCACAGAACCAATGCAGACTGTATGGGTTTTGTCACGTCCAGCCCGGTATGGGCTGTATAAGCTTTGGTTTTCCCTTGTATGTGCAGTGATGTCTCTCGTGATTATTGTCTTGCGTTCTAAGTGTGTTTTCAGTGTACAATTATACAGTGGTTTGTTTTGTTCCTTTGAGTGCTCCCTTGTGTATTGTGGTTGGTGGTTCCCCCTGGTGTCCCTTCTGTGTCTCACAGGTGCAGGTCTGATGTCATCAGTGTGGGACGGTGTTTACATGTTGATTAGCAAGGGTGTACCCTATTGTATCTGATTTGCTTTAGTATTTAGCCCTTGTGTTTCCACCTTGTCCTTGTTCGTCAATGCATCCTGTTACGTGTCTTCAGTGTATACAAGTGTTTCCAGTTTCGCCCCTCGTGGCTGTGATTTGTTTATTGAATTAAACTTCTTTGGATTATTGTACCTTCGCGCCTGTCTCTATCTATACTAC
>JACXGM010000284.1:0-21280 GCA_016801145.1 Umbra pygmaea
GGGCGGTGTGTGCCGTCAGTGCTATTGCATCGTCAGTAGATCTGTTGGGGCGGTATGCAAATTGTAGGGGGTCCAAGGTGTCCGGAAGGGCGGCGCAGATATGAGTTTTGACCAGCCGCTCGAAGCACTTCATGATGATTGAGGTTAGTGCTACTGGGCGGTAGTCATTTAGGCAGGTGATGTAAGGTTTTTTTGGAACTGGGATAATGGTGGCCTGCTTGAAGCAGTAGGGGACTGCAGACTGTGTTAGGGAGAGGTTGAATATGGAGGTGAATACCCCTGCAAGCTGGTCGGCGCATCCTCTTAGAACACGGCCTGGAATACCATCTGGCCCTGGAGACTTCCGCGGGTTCACTCTTTTGAAAGACCTCCTGCAGTCAATTTATACAAAGTATCTGCGACCAAATATGAACAATTATTACTTTATTCTACATTACGTTGAACTGTCCAATGTTTTTTGGTGCCTGAAAATGGGGGGACCATGTACAAAAGGTTCCATGATTTCTATACAGTTCATCTAATATGTATGAATGTACGCTGAAATTAAACCTGACAGTCTGCACTTCAATCCCATGGCCATTGTATCCTTTCAAACTCAAAGTGCTAGAGTACTGAACGAAAACAACAAAAGAATGGTCACTGTCCAATGAATTAGAGAGCTCAGTGTATGTCTGAGAATTTCACCAAGACTGATAAATGAAATTAATTACCTTCAGATTATCATTGGGATAATTACTATGCACCTATCTTTCCATAAGATAGATTGCTACCGATGTTTGCAAAGCTGGTGATCTGCTAACTGTAAAATGATGATACACCTATATTTCCCACTCTAATTAACCAAACTAAATTAACACCATGTGTGCCGATGACTTGCAAACGTGACACAGAATCAATAACTGAAGAGAATTGTATGCCTGCAGAAAAAGATTTATCTACCAGGAAATGTCTTTTCATGTGGGAGTACACTATATGGCAGTTAACCTTGTAGACAGTTATGACCAAGCTTATAATTAAACTCAACAATGTACACAGCCTTAACTAGATCCCAGTGGGCCCGTGTGCAAAGAAATATAAAAACAACACCTCCCAACCTCCTTCCTCCACCACATACCCCAACTCACTACATTCCTATACAAGCTATTGGTGGTAAGGTTGCAAAAATAGCACAAAGCATGGTGGCAGCAGTCATTTGCCTAACATGAACACAATGTACTATCTTCACTGGAGAAGCCTTAGGTTATAGTCTAAACCAGTGGTCACCAATCCTGGTCCTGGAGATCTACCATCCAGACTATTTTCACTTTAGCCCCAATTTAGCACACCTGATCCCACTAATTAGCTGGATGAGGAGCTGAATGAGGCTACATTATTTGCAGTTAAAGGTAAAACTTACAGGATGGTAGATCTCCAGGACCTGGATTGGTGACCACTGGTCTAAACATTCAACAATGTCCAGCACTTAAACTGCAGCATCGGTGAGGACCAACACCATAGAATGCACTCAGTTGTTTACTATCCCTGAATAGAATAATCTATATCACAACATCTAACGGATCAATTCAATTAGAAATAAAGCAGCTAATCACTCAGTGGAACATTGGAATGGCAGCAAAGCTCAAACTGAGTAGCTATGCACTGAATAAGCAGGGCCCACTTTGCCAACGTCAGGGGAGGGAATGTATCATGTCCCCTGTGCCTCTCGGTGGTCTGTTTGAGTCAGAACCCTTGCAGCACTTCACCAGCACTTCATCAAAGCAATCTAACATCAATCATGTAGCAGCTACATTTGGGGACATATTTCTGATTGTCTTAATTTTCCCATCATCATGAGCTTTTCAAAGTCCTTTTTTTCTTCACATCACACAGAAAGTCAGTAATATTTTTTACACACATTCTGAAAGACAATCGCCTAGTTCATCATGGCTTTTAAAAAATGTTTACCAACACTCGCCGCCTTGATTCTTATGCCATAATGTTAAAATATTTGAGTATTGATTTGATAATCTGACACGTCGGTTGGAAATTTCATGAAATTCCCTTGAAAGAATAACAAATACAGCTGTCCATCCTCAGATCACTGACAGTGGAAACTAAATGCAATGAAAATACAGTGGGCTCCAAAATTACTGGCACCCCTGACTGGCAATGCACAAACAGAACTTTAAAACATAAATAATATAATTATAAACATAAACTCAAAATAGCAACGTGAGAAACACTGTATTTTATTAATGTTGCAATGGAACCAACCAAACTTCTTTCACACAAAATACATTTCAATAAAATCAAGGTTTCGTAATTATTGCCACTCCTTATTTAGTACGTAGTGCAACCACCTTGAGAAGCCCCTCACTGCAGTGTGCAATTCGGGGTGTGCCTCAATGTGGGAGGAGTCAAACGTCTATGCAGTGTGCACTTACCATCACCTAATCCTAAACTTAACCATTACAACACATGTGCTGGTACCACTTTATATAATATTTTTTCCCATCTCCTAATCCTAACCTTAACCATTTCAACACATATTACATTTCTTCCCATCTCCTAATCCTATCTTAACCATTACAATGCATGTGCTGGTTGTAAAGAAATGGGGGGTGAGGCCAAACGTGGGAGGAGTCAAACGTTTGACTCCGCACACATTGAGCCCAACCCCAAAACAAGAACCTTTGTACAGCACAATGCATAGACATTTGACTCCTCCCCCAGGGAGGGGTACTTGGAGAATGACCACCTCTGGCAAGGATAACAGCATGGAGTCTCTTCCTGTAATGTTTGACAAGGTTAAGGAACACATTTGAAGGGATTTTAGATCATTCCTCTATGCAGAGCCTTTCAAGATCCTTCACATTCTTGGGTTTGTGGTTAACAACTGCTCTCTTGTACTCAGCCCACAGGTTTTCAATTGGATTGATGTCCGGTGACTGAGATGGACATGGCAGAACATTGATTGTCATTTAAAATTCTCAGATACTTGGTGAAATTCATTATTCCATCAATCTTGACCAGTGCCCCTGGACCTCTGGAATTAAAACAACCTCAAACATCACTGACCCACCACCACATTTCACCGTGGGAATGAGGTACCTCTCCCTGTATGCATCTCCGTTTCAAACGGCAAACATGCTGATGCTGTATCTGACCAAAACGTTCAATTTTGATCTAATCTCAACAAACCACCTTCTTCCAGTCATAATTTAAATGACGTCTGGCAAACTCCAAGCGCTTGCACCTGTGTCTTGGGGTCAGAAAGGGCTTTTTTCTGGCAACCCTTCCAAAGAGGCCGTGGTTGAGGAGGTGTCGTTTGATGGTGCTTTTTGAATCCTGGTGACCCCAAGACACCACCAAGGCCTGCAATTCTTTTACAGTGACTCTTGGGGATTTTGTTGTTTCTCTCACCATTCTCCTCCCTATCCTGGGGGGCAAAATGCATTTGCATCCTCTACCCGTGAGGTTTTCAACTGTTCAAAATCTTTTTAATTTTTTGATAATTGCCCTGACAGTGCACGGTGGTATATTCAATCATTTGTGGATCTTCTTGTAGCTAAAACCGAAATTATGAAGGTCTACAACCATCTGTTTCTTTTGAACTACAAGTTATTTTGTTTTCTTAATGGTGTTGGATGACAAAGTGATATTGCATGCGTGTTACCTCATTTTATACCCTAGTGGAACTGGAAGTGATGTAATGACTCAAAGTTCCTTAAACCTGCACTATGTAACTTCTTTGAAAACTACAAAAACACAAAATTGTGTATTAGGACTAAACGTTAAGAACTAGCATGTGTTAGTTATAGATATGGACCATGTAATACACGGTTGATTCATGTTTTTTATTACAACGTTAATACTGTTGTAACAACTCATTTGAGAATTTGTAGCTATTCAGTCAACTTGTCAACACAAAAGCAGATCACATTCATATTTTCCCCCGGTCTTATAATTATTTTATAGGAACAATTGAGCTAGTCACTGACAAAGTGGGAGCTGGGGAGCCATTTGGTTGGCTTGCTATAATCTAGTCAAGAATTTCCTGATATAATAAGGAGACAAAGCTTTACACTGTTAGCTTTCTGCCTTGTTCTCTGTACAGCTCCTGCTGACTACACAAACTGCTATTCTCCGTGCTTTTGTCCCCTCCCCTCTGCTCACTTGGGCTTATAGTGCTGCTCTTGGAATATGTTTCTTTTTCACTTTTGCTTGTAAATGCCAACCCTACTAATGTTGTATACTGACTTTAGGAGCTGGATTGGCTATTGTTCCTATTTTGACGTGTTAGCACTCCTTAGCATTGTAAGCTATTATTGTCAGTTTGGAATCAGTGGTGATTGTGTGCAGTAATATCATTTTCATTTTGACAACTATTATTATTATCATATACATACTGTATAAAGTAACTTTTCAAAGTATAGACACTAAGTTACCAAATTCTTTACTGTATGTATGGTACGTTTGTACTGTATGTTCTGTGTTTGCCTGTAATACTATATATTCTGGGATGAGAGAAGGACAGAATACAGAAATGGAAATTTTGATTTCTTTCTTGATCCTTATGCTAGCAGCAGATATACTTTGAAACAACTTGCCTCTTTTTCGCTTATTTTGTGAACACTACTTCTGTGCATTAAATAGATACATTAAGAATGTTCCAATAACAGTATTTGCATATCCCCCAGAAATCCTTGTAAAACTATAAACGTCCCATTTAAACTGTTGCTATGAAAGATTTCTTATCCAAACAAAATAACTGTCATAAATACATAGACATATTTAGGTGACTTGTGTAATGATGAGAAATACAGTCAAAAAAACATACACTGTGGTGTGCACTGGTGAGGCAATCCCCGACCTTCATTTTGTGTCAGACTTACTTTTGACAGTGGCCGTCCTGGTGCAGTTATAAAGGATGGCCAGCTCCCCAAACACCTTTCCAGGCCCCATGGTGCACAGCTTCATACTCTCTTTTGTCACTTCCACCTTTCCATCTGCAAGGAAAATGATAGGACAGAGCACACTTTAATCTTCCATGCTGATACATTGGCTGTGAAAGTAAGAATGACAGTCTGGCAATGTGACAAGGCTGCTCTGCACTGTTTGTGCCCAGATTGAGGGAAAAAGAAAGTCACATCTAATGAATTAGAATAAGAGTCTAAATGAATTACTTCAACAGGACATGAGTATTGACTTGAGGCAGGAATCACAGCAGAAGTTATGCAGAATACAGTATTGGTAATAAAGGGAAAAAGGACAGTGGTTGGGGGCAATTTTATTAGGGAAAGGGATTACCAAAACCAACAATCATTTTAATAATTAAAAAGGAATGGACAAGGAGATAATGTAAGTAATCCTGGAATGTAAAGACAGTGAATGATGCTATATATCCTGCAGAGTTCTACCCCCAGGCTCTAAATCTCCATCTCTACTGTTGATAGCTGTGATTCTGGCAAGCAGCTAGCTTCATCTAAAAGGAAAGGCGTTATTACTACCCTTTATATTTTGCCGCCTTCCACTGCTTTTATGTGAAAGGAAATTCACCTGGTCTGAAAGTAAACACTTTTCTCTTCAACAAAGGTGAAATCGAAGGTGGTCTACATACAAAGCGGTGCTTTAAATATGTTTGTCTCCATCTCCAAGTTATTAAAAAATCTGTACTGACCACTGCTACCATAAACAACAGAGTCTGAGATGATGTCAAAAAGCTTAACCAAAAACATGTCTGACTGTTGCTTTTTTTTGCAGTGGTCATTAAAAATAGCATTTTTTTACAATTTTGGATATAGCGACAAACCGATCAGCCATAACATTATAACGACCTGACTAATATTGTGTAGGTTCCCATTTTGCAGCCAAAAAAGCAGCCCCATACGCAACAAATTGTGATGCACTGTGTGTTCTGACACCTTTCTACCAGCATTACATTATTCAACAGTTTGAGCTACAATAGCTTGTCTGTTGGATCGGACCACACAGGCCAGCCTTCGCTCCCCACGTGCATCAATGGGCCTTGGCCGTACATGTCCCTGTCACCGGTTCACCGCTTTTCCTTCTGTGGAACACTCTTGATAGGTATTGACCACTGCAGACTTGGAAAACCCTACAAGAGCTGCAGTTTTGGAGATGCTCTGACCCAGTCATCTAACCATCACAATTTGGCCCTTGTCAAAGTCCCTCAAATCCTTACACTTGTCCATTTTTCCTGCTTCTTCATTTTTCTTTCAAAGTTGACGTGTTAGAAGCAGGAAAAATGTCTTTATTGATGAGAAAAGTGTTTACTTTCAGACCACGTGAATTTATTTTCACATAAAATCTTTGGAAGGTGGCAAAACGTAAAGGGTAGTAATAATAACCCCTTCCATTTAACAACAAAGCTATCACACAGCTGATTCAACAGGCAGCAACAGGTGCTGTTTTGGACAAGAAGAAGAACTTGCTTTCTCTAAACATGGCCAAAAATAAAAAACATTTACCTGGGCAGGTTATCCAAACAAAACATTGTTTAGAGAATACAATATCAGTTCCTAAAATACACTAGTATAACCAGTGGCTGAAAACACTAATGCAGCTTGTCATTTAATTGTGCACCTGTCATATCATCCAGTTTACATTAGCTCACCATTCAAACATTTGATTATGCTCCTAGAAAAGGTTATTACAATTAATTTAGCCTTAAGATGCTTTTGAGGAACCTGTCCATCCTCTACTCTGAGCAGCAGGGAAGGTTAGCGCATACAAGTCCAAAATGGCTAATCTTTTCATACTTCTACTTTCTTATCTTTTGTGAATTTCACAATTGGGTTGCATTGTGTTCACTGAACACTCAACATGACATTTGCCAAAAAATCAGAGCCTTCTATTTCCAAAATCTCCTCTGGCAGTGAGAGCAGGCACAAAGCCATCTGTTGACCTGGTTTAATGGTACCTGCGGTTTACCGACTACAGATGTGTGGGACTGATTACAACATTGGATCTACGTAAGTGTGGAACTGACCCAAATGGTGATAGCTTTTTACACAGCATCAACAGCCCCTCTTCCATGACCATTCTAAAGGGATCATTGTTTTCCCCATCAGTTGGCAGCATTTTTATCAGCTGGAGAATGAAAGATGTACACCGATCGACTCACTGCAAATGAGCTCTTATCCTGACTCCTCTGTAACTCAACTTCCAAAATCAAATCTAAAAATGGGCCACAGGAATAGACAGGGTTTGAAGATGCCAGCATTGAAACCTGCAACTCTCAAAACTAATAGTGTTCACACAAGGGGCAAGTTTTCTGGCTGTGGTCCTCCGTTCTCCACAACACTTTAATTAGGTATCTGTCATTGCCTGACAGTTTTATCTGTGATGGGGGAGAGAACAATATGAGAAAAAGGATGGAGGACACAAGGGACAATACTGTTTGGTCTCAGAGTCATGTTTGCCTTTAGGTTCACCCAGCCACAGGATTCTCTCTGTCATCATTATATTTCCTGACAGAAAAGCATGTGATTAATTTACAGCATAGGAGAACCTGTTTAATTGTGTAACATCCTAAATGACCCTTTAATTCATAAATAAATGCGGAAACATTCATCCTCAAATAGATAATAGACAAATGGCTATTTTTGTAAATGTGGTCTTCTTTTTTATTTTATCTTTATTTAAGCAGGTAAATTAACTAAGAACGATTTCTTCTCTAAAGCAATGACCTGGAAGCAATTCGGTTAAAGTGCCTTGCCCAAGGACGTTTGGCACAGTCAGGAATCGAACTGGCAACCTTCTGACTACAAGTCTGCCTCCCTAACCACCGAGCCATGTGTCCCTTCTGTCACAGAATCGTTCAAATAATCCACCCAGATTAATAAATCACTAGTGCACTAGAGAGGAAAACCGCCTAATAACCCCCTGGGCATAGAAATTAGGCATGTAAAATGGGTATGAGTTGCAATGCTTTATATAGGACTTGAGCTCTGTCTGAGTCATTGTCAGTTATCACTGATGGGATTACTAATGTATCATTATGCACATTGAGTGTAGGAAATAGGCAGTACAAATTAAATATTACTATGATGATCCTCAACAGCAGTGTTGCCATCTAAAGTGCAGAAGCACGGAGAACACAAAAGTATTTAGTGGAACCTGACCCATAAATAACACTGACAACAATCTCAATGTTCTGGATGGATGCACACCTGAAAGAGCAGGCGCCTAAGGAGAGTCTGGAGATGTTTTCACACAGGGGAGAGTCTGCTCGGGGCCCCCCACAGAGATCAACACAAACCTGCATAAGAGGAACCCCAGAGAGATTCACACTTTAAGTGGCCGTCTGCTAGACCTAGATAGAGTGAATCTGAAAGCAACCATTGGATCGATAGCTCAGCCACTCACGCTTTCGGTGTGCAGTCAGACATGCAGTAGTCCTCTATCCCCCCAACATTAGATCTCTCCACCAGTGATTCACAAATGCCTCCTCAGGGCCATTCCCTGCATTTTAACAATTCCAGAGCTAGCACACCTGAGCCAGCTTCTCAACTAATTACAAAGCCCTAGCCTATGTGAATTTGGAGAGTTAAAGTTCAGGGTTACAGTCAAAGACAAATGGTAACAGAGGATAGGTCAGAGAAACCCACTCTTCTACATGGCATAAGAGCACAGAGGAGATGTTGTGGGTGGATTTTGGGAGACCACAGTTTTTATGAAGATGATTTTAACCTGTGGATGGGCAGAGTCGAAAAAGGGGGGAAGACGCATCTATATCTGTGAGGAGAATGGAAACAGATTTAATCACTTAAATAAAGTTTCACTTCACATTGCCACAAACTTCCAGATAAGTGGGAAATTCGGTGGAAACTGAGATATATGTTTCCACTATCAAGACATCTTTTCATACACTGAATTACATAACCTATGTACAATATACTTTATTAAGGTACACAAAGCAGAATATTAACATTAAGCTAGAGTCTTGCCATTTTCTTCCTATACCTCTATCACATTTTATAATTAGGCAAAAACAAATACAGCCCGTATAGCGGGACCTGGCATTATGATGGATATTGGTTTAATTTTGGAGATATGACATTTTCTGTATTGATCTTTAATCAACTTGAGCAGCTTACTAGTAAGATTTAGGAATGTCTACCACTCAATTGACATGTCTGGCATTTATGCATAAGATTACTCACCAAAAGTAATCATTATAAATCAACTTTAACATTATTTAACCAGGCAAGAACCAATTCTTATTTGCAGAAACAACCTGAGTGGAATGTTACAGGGAGAGTAGGAGCAATTATGGTTAACTTTCTAACTGCTGAATGACAGAGGCTTTAAAACCACGGACTTTGTAACACTTGCCAGATGCCTTAACCAATAGGCCAACTTGTCGCCCTAATACAGCAATATAAATATTCTCGATACAATTACATTTCAGTAAAAAAGCGGCCACTCGTCCAGAGAGACTTAGGGCATTATTTTAACAATCTGAAATGCAAGTATCAAACCCAAAAGCAAGTGACTTTGCGGGCGGAACTCGGGCGCTGTCGCTATTATACCGGCGGGATAAATAACTCTTGCACCCGACACAAATCTCAAATGGGTAGGTCTGAAGTAGCTACATTAGTCGGAGGTGTGGTTTGGGCTTAACGTGCATTAAACCAATCAGAGTGTCATCTCACGTTCCCTTTAAGAGCAGGTGCGCTTGTTCCATGGGGGATTGCTATTATAATGGTGGATTGCTATTGATTTTTCTTTTTTACAAAAGGTAAATAAAGAAATGTCACAAAGGCATACTTTCTGATGTTTTGGGCTTTCTCTTACTGAATCATAAGGTTATGAATGCATGGTGACATTTTTGCAATGTAGTCTAACATTAGACTGAGATTACTTTGCTTACCTCACTATAGACGATGCAGCAGCTCTTCTGACAAATAAGTTCTCTCCCGTTCTGCTGCTGGGGCATTTGTGTTAAGTGGCATCGGCACAAGTTCAACATCACGTCTCCTTAAGTCCTCTAATATTCCCTCATTTATGCCATCAACACATCCATGATTCATGGAAATGTTGTGTAAAACACAACAAGCCACAAAGATTGCTGAGACTTTTTGAGGACTGTACTGTAAAGTGCCTCCTGACCTATCCAAACACTTGAAGCGCATATTCAGTATGCCGAGTGTTCGTTCAGTTACACTGCATGGACACCACAATGATTTCCCTCGTATGGTAATATTTTTCCTTAGATGAGAGAAGCTACATTATGGCCAAGCATGCGCTCTGAAAATAGCATCTGAATAATGCACCACTGACTTTAGACTACGTTTATCCTGGTCTGTTGCAGAATTGTTTTCTGAAACTGCAAAATAGAATCAGGGGATGTTTGTGCCGGAACACGCCTTCTCTTTTCGCTGAACCGCCCCCGGGAGTGCAAGTTCATTCCCTAATTTACCGATGCGCCTCTGTGGAGGGAAAAGTCCACTGTGCGTCAGGTGCAAAATAGGAATGATACATTAGTCGGTGTACAAAGTCAGTTGGGCTGGGTGCAAGATAGGGCCCTTGAAGTGAAAACAGGGATATCCCACTGGAACAACCTAGGGTAAAGTTGCACATGGACACAACAACATTTTACACAGTCGGGAATCAAACCGTCAACCTTACGACTACAAGTCGAACTCCCTAATCACTAAGTTGTCTGACGCCCGTAATATTCAACCTGAAAGCTGTTATGTTTCTTAATATGCTTTATTGCTTTCATATAGCATAGTATAAAAAGGCTCTGCTACACAGTCATATGGAACAGTTAGCTTTGGGTGCTCCACTGCAGTTTGATTGGGACATTAATCATTGTGGGTGGTTTGAATACAGCACAACCAATCTAAAATCCACCAAGGAATTTTCTCTACGACCAAGCAGGAACCAGTCAAGCACGATTTCATGTTTTTACCAGAAGGAGCTACGTCATTTGTAAGACTTGCTTTTTTGCTCACAGAGTCGCCTCTTGAATCTTTCAGTGAGATCTCTAATATGTATAGTACTGACTCAAAAATACATTTTAATCTGTTGCAGCATGGGTCTGACTACCCTCTGACAAATGGTGGAGGTGTTGTGTGAAACAGAAAGCGGAAATATAAAGCAGAGGGAGATATGATCTGAATCTCTGCCTGTTTTACACATGCAAACTACAGCCAGCTCTATTCAAATAACAAGTGCAGCCACAACAGCTAGTAGAAATGCAACTATATACAATATCTAGTCCAACAGCTCTGCTTAACAGAGTCAGTCTCTAGTCTAACAGCTCTGCTTAACAGAGTCAGTCTCTAGTCTAACAGCTCTGCTTAACAGAGTCAGTCTCTAGTCTAACAGCTCTGCTTAACAGAGTCAGTCTCTAGTCTAACAGCTCTGCTTAACAGAGTCAGTCTCTAGTCTAACAGCTCTGCTTAACAGAGTCAGTCTCTAGTCCAACAGCTCTGCTTAACAGAGTCAGTCTCTAGTCCAACAGCTCTGCTTAACAGAGTCAGTCTCTAGTCCAACAGCTCTGCTTAACAGAGTCAGTCTCTAATCCAACAGCTCTGCTTAACAGAGTCAGTCTCTAGTCTAACAGCTCTGCTTAACAGAGTCAGTCTCTAGTCCAACAGCTCTGCTTAACAGAGTCAGTCTCTAGTCCAACAGCTCTGCTTAACAGAGTCAGTCTCTAATCCAACAGCTCTGCTTAACAGAGTCAGTCTCTAGTCCAACAGCTCTGCTTAACAGAGTCAGTCTCTAGTCTAACAGCTCTGCTTAACAGAGTCAGTCTCTAGTCTAACAGAACAGCTCTGCTTAACAGAGTCAGTCTCAGTCTCTAGCCTGCAACTCTGTGGCTGTCAGATGTCATTAGCAAAAGTGAACCTTACTATGGCTTCACATAACAGAAGTTAGATATATATAGAAACCATTGGGATGTTTGTTTATAAATTAACTGTATGGGAAAATACATCCACCACATTCTTGAAATGTTTTCAATATACAGTATCCTAACCAAAAACAAAGTATATATGCGCTGCATCTAAACCGGAAAAATGCAATCGCTGTGCGGCAACATCTCAGAAATATAAAGGTACTAAGGGGCTTTGAAAGCCGCTGCATTGTTTTCAATGTTCGCCCAATGGCTGACTTGCCTCCCACCTCGATGGCAGCATCAAGAGCAAACAAAGATGCTGCCACCCACTATTTCTTTTATATTTCCACTTTGCTTTTAAATTTCCTTTTATAGAGAGATGTAAAGTTAGTATCTACATTACCTGTTGTTCTTTCAAAGATCACAAGGCCTCAGAAGTATTGCTCTTTGTTTACTTTGGAATGCATAAACATTCAATCTTTCTACACACTTAAATTCAACTATTTCCAAAGACTTCTGCTAAAGATATACAGTATATGCCAACTTTATGCACAGCTAGGTAGCTACATTTTATCAACAAGTGGACTGTTTCTCTATTTACTCTTCTCCTCAAAGATCAGAGGATTAATAGAACATAAAAAGTATGCATGCAAATATAATAGTTTAATGTATTTATTATTTTCTTAAAACGTATGTGTCATCTCAGTGACCTCGGCTATAAATGAATCCTACATTCACTACAAATCATGATTTTGCTTGTTTTCTGCAGCTTTATGATGAAATGAATAACCTCACATGTTGTCACATTGATATCACATTTTGCACACGTTCACGTGATATTGTCACATGTTGTAAGTCTTACATACAGTAATAGTACATCTGGACATTCATGTGGCAAAATGTTTTAACATGTGCACATCTTTCAGATGTAGTCATTTCAGGGCATCACATGTTAGTACTTGTAGATTTTCTGTTTATCTCTGCTATGTTTTTGGAAATGCTTCCTGTGATTGCTTTTTAATTCTGTTTCAAATGTCAAATTTTTTCTCTTGCTGTATTAAGGAGCCTCTACACGTTAGGCTTGAAACAGTTTCTGTTGATATGCACCCAAGCTGTGCAGACATGAACCTCTCTAGGTAAGAGACTTTGGGTTAGGGTGGGGTAGGGTTGGGGTTCAATGTTGTTTTCTTTCTTTCTATTCACTCTGCCAATGCTTGGCCTTTTTTCACAAGTTTTTTTTTATTGATAATTTAAATGGCTAACAATGCTAATGTCAGTCATTCTGGAGCAGGTGGGCCAACACCGATATTTTTTTTAATGTAGAACACTAAATCAATGAATAACCCCATGAAGTGGTGTCTGGCTTTGAAAAAGCTAAAACTGAATTTGGTATTTATACATTAAAGATCAACCCAGGCTACAATACTCCAGCTTCAGTAATGTTTACCATTCTCTGTTTAATTCCAAAGCAACAGGTGTTGCAATTGTGACCAGTCAGGTAGATGTCGGCATTCGGAGGAAATGTGTACCGGTATTTGTCCGAAAACTTTAAATTTGGGGTTGGAATTTAGTTATTTCAAGTAATGTATTCATCAACATGTAATCTTTAATTTTAGATTAATAAACAAACTGTCCGTATTATGTAGATACATGAAATAAGTTAGATAAAAATAGGTTGTAACAATAGAAAACACATCCAGAAATCCCCCCTGCTTGGTTGCTGTCCTGTCAAACCTGTCGGTTCTAGTATCAGACTTGAATCTTTGTTGACGAACGTGTGGCGAGCAGCTAAAACAAAGCCATGAGATAAACCTTGTTGTTATGAAAAAAGAATTCGACCAACTTCTAAAATCAGATGTGTGTCCAGTATTAGCAAACTGTATCACAAGCAGATGCAGTAATGGTTTCATACTAGGGTTGGGTATCGAGAACCGTTTACTGTAATGGTAGTCATGTCAACCGATACTACTGGTATCAAAATGGACATTTCATTTCGTTCCATTTTTTGGAACCTGATGCTGAATAAAATAACAGACTACCATGAAGTGTCCAGCGTGACCAGTGATCACTCACTAAAGCACACATATTACTTGTCATCAGATGACAAAAACAACCCTGGGAAAAACAAGTTGAAAGTATGCTGCAACGTGTAAACAACCAGTGTTTTTTCAGCAGGTAGGACTGCGATATACAAGTATAGTATAGGTCTTTAATGTCATTGTCACTGGTACAGTCAGTGCATCATTCAATAAACACATATAGCAGCATTAGTAGCATACATATAAACTAACTTAACTATAAAAATATCACTATTAATAATAATGATAACTTAGCTTTAACTAGCCTATCGAGTTTGAATATTAATCAAAGAGGGTGATTTGGCTAGAGCGAGGGTGTGTAGCTACAGTAGCTACATTACTTCAAAGCGTCAACTGCGTCTCAGTAGGCTAATCGTTAGTGAAGTCAGCCTAGTTTAGAGTTTGGCTACCTAATAATTATGATAGAGCGAGTGGGTGTAACGTTACGACAAGCTTCATGTGACCTATGTAGAAACATTAGTATTTACATGAATGCTTTCTTCATTCTGTATTACAAAAGAAATTGCTAACATTACAGTACCTATGGCAGCTCATTGTTCATCATTTTTGTAAATTGAACATGTCACGCATCCAACCAATTTTTGGTGAGCTTCTCTTAATAATGTGATGTCTCTTTGAATACAGTAATATTTAAAACAATTTAATGATACAGATATACGCTATGTTAAGCAAGTCAAATTATATACATTTCCGAGCCAAACACAGATTTGGAATAACAACTGTTGTTAACCTGTGGCCACAAATTGGCCACGTGTAGATAAGAAAAGTAGGTGCTAGAAGGGGCTTCTGCAAGGAACCCAAATTTGCTAGAAATGTCTTATATATGTTGTGATGCTCAGTCCCCAAGTCTATAAAAGCCACCTGATGTTGATTGGGGCATTCTCTATGCCAGTGTTTTTCAAACTTTTTATTTGGCAACCCACATTTCAAAATGACAAACCATCACAACCCAAATAAGGTGTTCGCAAATACATACGTTTTTCTTTCTTTTATTTGTATGTAGGTTTATTAAATTATAATATATTATAATGTTTGCCAACCCAATTTATATCTCCCTCGACCCACCCAGACTCTGAAAAAGAATGTTCTATACAATTTGTTACCGACCTGTCCCGCACAAGGGTGCGAATTAAACTGAAAACAACCAACTGCTACCTGACTGTTATTTTACCAAGAAGAATTTCCAGACAAATAACCATTCTGTATAGTAGGGTGTGAACAATCTTGAATGGGCACGAACAAAAGGGACCTCTTTTCAGGTGATATTTTTAGCAAATCTTTGTCGGGTGATTTCTCATTACGGCAATTCCAAGTGTGTGTTCAAGCATCATACCTTTCCAAATGTTCCTTCTATTTCAGTGCATGATATACCATTTGAAAGCTCTGAATCTGCACTTTCATAAAATGTCAAATAAAATTATAAAATTATAAGTTCCTAAAGTCATTTCTGATAACAATATGATATATTTAAATATAGCTGGCACCATTTGGCAGGCTCATGTATTATTAGTCAATGTTTATCCCGCTACATCTGATGATGTGGAATTTGCCAATGGTTTTTTGGGGAAAATCCCTTGCCTGACCATCCATCATTTGATATTTGGCAGGGATCTGAATGCGATCATTAAACAAAAACTCTAAAAATATATTCCTTTCTGCTATGTTAAGGACATTTTCAGATTTTATGGTTCAGAATGTGTACACAGATCCCTGGAGATTTCAGAATCATCAGGCAAAGGAGTCTTCTCATTGTACACCACTCTGTTCCTCATTTTGAATAGCTTTTTTAATCATACATTGCTTCCAAATGTGAACTCTTTTGAGAATGTACTCATGGTAATCAGTGTTCAAAATGAGCACCATTTAACAGCCAAATGCTGGTAAAATATGCAGGTGGCTGGTAGATTTGCTTCACTCACCAGCCAAAAACACAATAGTAATGTATTGAGTGGCTGTTAAAATTTGAACATTCATTAGTGGTTTGGCTGGTGGATGAAAAAGTTATTTTTGAACCATGATGGTAACATCTAACATTGGTTCCCTGGCCCTTGACATAGTCCTATCAGTACAGCCTCGTACTCCTCCATGTTGGAGATTCAATTATCTTCTCCTATCTGATGCAGACTTTAGTGTTTATCTCCAGCTTCAATGCTAATTTATTTTCAAATTATGACCCCTCACTCTTTTGTGGGAGTCTCTTTTGGCTTATCTTAGATGTGTTTTTACTTCATACTCTACTCAGTTCAATTAAAACTCGGAAGGCCAAATTGGAGAAACTTTTTAAAGTCAGACTTTATTTCTGACCCTGAGCGGATGAATAACACTTTTCATGGCAAAAAAATAAATAATGAAATGACCCCTGTTCAAATGTCTGCATACCCTCAGTTCTCGATACGGTGCATTGCCTGCCCCCTTTAGCATCAATGACAGCGTGCAGTAGTTTGTGATAGTTGTCTATGTATATAATTCTTACAGGTGGTATACCTTCCATTCGTCTTGGCAAAATGCCTCCAGGTCATGCAAAGTCTTTGGTCATCTTGCATGAACCGCATGTTTGAGATCTCCCCCAGAGTGGTTTGATGATATTAAGGTCAGGAGACTGTGATGGCCCCTCCAGAACCTTCAACCTTTTCTACTGTAACCACAGGAGGGTCAACTTGGCCTTGTGTTTAGGGTCATTGTCATACTGCCAGTATTGTCTGATAACATGCTGCATTCATCTTGCCATCAATTTTCACAAGGTTCCCGTGCCTTTATAGCTCACGCACCCCCAAAACATCAGTGAGCCACCATCATGTTTCACAGTGGGGATGGTATTCTTTTTACTATAGGCCTTGTTGTGTTGACCCCTCTCCAAACACAGTGCTTATGGCTATGACCAGAGAGCTCTATTTGTTTTTAAATGACAATGTGCCAGAAGCTGTCAGGTGTGTTAAGGTGTTGTCGGGCAACTCGACCATGCAGCTCCTTTTTGTCCAAATATTGTTGTATATAAAAATATATTTTGCTGCTTGAAACGTTCACACCCTCTTTTTCCAGAGCAGCCTGTATGTCTTGCGTGGTTACCAGTGGGTTTTTCTTTGTATTCCAAAAAATTATTCTGACAATTTTGGTTGAAATTTTTCTTGGTCTACCTGGCCTTGGCTTGGTAATAGATCCCTGAATCTTCCACTTCTTAAGAAGTGATTGAACAGCACCCTACTGGCATTTGCAAGGCTTTGGATATCTTTTTATATCCTTTACTTTTTATATCTTTATGCAGTTCTAGTACCTTATTACGCAGGTCTTTTGACAGATCTTTTCTGCTCCTCATGGCTCAATTTAAAATGCCACAGGTGTGGGAAACTGACTTTGAAATTTTACCGTGTGTGTGTCACCAAGTGTATCTTTAACAAGGCCAAACATTCAAGGGTATGTAAACTTTTGATCAGGGCCATTTGGGTGATTTCTGTTATCAGTATGGTTTACAAAGGAGCCAAAAAACTATGTGATAATTAATGGCTTAATATGATTGCTATCCTTACATTACAGTCAGATATTTTATATGAACACTGATATTGTCAAAATCAATTTCATATTTTTTTGCCAGGGTAAGGAAACTTATGAGCACAACTTTGTAAACTGAACTCATTCAGACTATTTCAATCTAGAACGTGGGACTAAGCAGAGTTGACATGTACACCTCATGGATGTGTCATCGCTAATGAGCACCATTAGGTGTCTTACCATTCCAGGGTGTATAAAAGGAATGGGTTAAACATACAGTCCTGTGCAAAAATCTTAAACATTATGCAATTTTCCATAGTATAAAACTAATACTATAAAGAGCACAAAAACATGAAAAAAAAATATTTCACTTGCCACACCCTTGCCTTTGAGTATGGTTTTCCTTTGCCCAGTTGATTTCTTTACACATCAGTTATATTTCAATTAATCAGTTTGGTTCTTTAAAATGATTATGGGAGGGGAGTTCTTTGAAAGAATAATTTCATCATATCCCAATGTTATATAATACTTTCAACAAACCCACAGACATTCACAACGACTTCTATTAGCAAAGGCAGAAATGACACAATGTGCATTCCACATCTCCGTGGACTCTCAACACTGGGTGTAGCAGTGGCTACTTTCTGAAGAGGCTGAAAAAAGCACACCTGTCTCATCAGATCCTTGACAACTTCTACCACTGGTCCAGTGAGAGCATTCTTACCAACTGCCTCACAGTGTGTTACGGCAACTGCTCCGGTGCCCAGCTCGCCTCCATTGAGGACATCCAGCGCAAGCGGTGGCTGCGGAGGACACATTATCAGGGCTTCCTTTTACCCCAGTCACAAACTGTTTGCCCTCCTCCCATCCAGAAAACCGTTTAGAAGCCTGGATGATTGGAAATGCATCCTGCAGAACAGATTCTTCCCTGCAGCTGCTACGATGCTCAACTCAAACTCTCGGTACAAGACCACCCGCTTTCCCATCACCCCTCAACGGCTGTACACTTCGGAACCTCAATGACTTTTCATGCTCCCTCAGACATGTTTCACTCACTTCCCACTGTACATATTTACATGCTCAATTCCATTTATATTCATTGATATTTGCACTGCACATATACTGTGTTTCTACTCTACCATACATATCATGATGCTCAACTCAGAGAATAATATTACTAATACTACAGAACATTACTATATATAGTCCCCCTGCATTCATTTCAAATTTTCACCTGCAATAATACTTACACATATACTGTACTACTTTGTACTGTATGTGGGTTTGATGCTAAAATACATTTCGTAGTACAATGACAATAATGTTGAATCTAATCTATCAACATATTATTTTAAATAACTTTTCCTGGCAGACAAGTTGATGGAAAGAAAATGAGCCTTCTCAAACCTATGAACAAACAGACCAGAGCTGCATATCTGTGCGCAAAACAACAAACCACCAGAGCTCTACACTACAACCTTGAAAATTAAATTACTATAAACATTTGTTTAATTTATCTGAGAAGAATTTAACAGTTGTGGTTTTAAAATTTTTATAGGTTTAAATTTTCTCATATTCCAACATTACATAATACTTTCAACAAACTCACAGACTCACTGGGACTTTCACTAAAAAAGGCAGAATTTAGACTAATTACACCTTCCACAAGCCTTCTTGAAACCATGGACACACAGATGAGAGATGCCTACCTGTGCAGAAAACAACACACCAGCTGAGCTCTACCCCACAACAGTGAAAATAAAATAAAAATGAAAACAATGTTCAATGTTGGCTGTTGGAATTACATTTTTAATTATTTTTAGCCTAACAATTTAACTAAGTAATTTTGTCGTATTCTAATGTTACATAATACTTTTAACAAACAAAATTCTTCTTCATGTAATTCATAGTTTTTTAGACCATTTAATTTACGCTGATTAAACAGTAGGTGTGATAACTAGATGCAGTGATGGCTGGCTGGAGTCTGCGGAGGAGAATGCTCATGCTACTGTGGCAGATTAGTATGCAAATGTCAAACGGCATCAGCTCTGGTAGTTAATGATGGTGTGAAATGCCTGGTGGTTCGAGTAATAATGCACCATAACAATTAATGATTTGCCCAAATTCCTTTACCAATTTCAATCTATTCCATTATTTTTACCAACATTTTTTTTGATAACTAAATCTAGATTACTAAACATGACATGAGCTATATTTACTTCATCACTCACAGACCTTTTCGTGTTCTGTCAAAACTATCTTCCCCTGATTCTTGTGGGAACTGCTTCTCGTGAAGCAAAGTTTTTAGGTTTCCAAGAAACTGCAAATTGTAAAATTCTTCAAAATCACATTTATCCGCGTGTGTAGAAATTAATGTAAAATTGACCCAACTCTGAAAGAAGGCAATAATATTTTCCACTCCTATTTCTGACCCAATTTTTACAATAAACTTTGTGATATCATAGACCTAGTCAGTGTTCATATTTCAGTTAGCCTGCCATTGGCTCTTTACGGTGCACAGAGAAAACACTGCTATTGGCTCCCTGATGTTTATAGCCATTCAGATCATCACTCTGAGAGCAGCGCCCATAAAACCAAGCTGTTAGTTCAGCCTTGTTATTTAGGTGTCCCAAACTCTAACAGACCTGCTTCACAACCGCCATCAGCGATATGTGTCCCTCATAATCCAGAGGAAGTTCTTCCTTTCATAGTAATTAAAGCTGTTCCAATTCTTTTTTTACCCATTTTTGTCCCCATGTCCAATTCCTTTGTCGGCAACTCCTGCACAGGCGCAGACTAGTGAAGGGCACTCACAGGGTTCCTTCTACCTCACGTCAACATTCTGTCCAATTATTAACACACTTCTAATTTATTATGGAAGAATTTAGTCAGTAAACAAGTGTAAAGTTTACACATTCCCCAACCATAATTTCACAACTGAACACAATAAGTAACTGCGAGTAGCAAAGTACGTTAGTCCGACTTTTCTACCCCCTTATTCAGGGCAGCGCTGTACCAATTTTTGCTGCCCCAGGCTGAACCTTCTGGCAAAGTCAGAAGGGCGGTGACCAGGGCCAAACTCTTAGCATAACAACGTAGTTGTCCTTCAAAGCAGTATCTTAGCCCACTAAGCCACGTGTTGCCCACAGCAGCCACATTTCAATTCACCAAGGTTGGATACTTGAGGACTAATGCTCAAATTCATTGTATCTTGTGAATGGGGAAAAAAGTAGATGTCTGGACTTTTAAGTGAATATATAAAATTTGAATATGTTTAAATTGTGCATTTAGTTACACCATTATAAAGACTTCCTTACAAGCCTTCCTCAACATCTTTTCTCTTCACATTTCATCCTGGTGCACTAGGCCCAAACTAAAGCCTGTTAGACGACAGGGGTGATCCAATCATGAAAATAGTCAACCGTAAGCATGTACCGGTACTCTCAAACAAATAAGGCAACCCTTCATAATAATGAAAGAAATTGTCCCCTTGAGCCAATCAGTGGAATATTGCTATTGCTGGGTCTCTAAGGCAAGATGCCTCATTCACACATGTCTGTCAAAATCTAGTCAGCGGGTGAACTAGGTGGACCCTGCGGTAGCAAAAGGCCTCTAAAAAGTGTAAAATAATAGTATATTACTGTTTTGAAGCAGGGATGATTGTAGTGGGAGCACTGGGGTGTCAGGTGTTACTGTGTGGCAATGGTAAATGGATTACATGGCTTATGGGTCAGGTAGGAGGGCCCCTTAGCAGGATTTTGCCTAGGGCCCCAGGGAGGTCAGGACCGGCTCTCTGTGGTGTCTAAGATGTTATGTGCAACGAACACATTTCGGGTGATTACTA